>JARHVA010004061.1:707500-840000 GCA_037957365.1 Torreya grandis
TTCAAAACATAATAAAAGTCAAAATATGTATTGGAAGTTTTATATAGCTTAGTAATATAGGGTTCACCAAAATAAATGTTAAAAATAAGGGTTACATGTAACCCTTACACTTTAAATTTATTTTAGTAAATATAATAAATTAGGGTCACTCTACATATTATAGAGTTGGTATCACATATACATTCCTTATGATGTGTAAAATAGTTTTTCAAAGTATAATCTGGTAATTAATTATAAATTTTTAGGGTATTGATATTAAACTTATGGATTTTAGGGTATAACTTTTGTAATTAATGTCTATTTTTGGTACACATATAGTCATTTTAAAGGTTTGTGTGCCTTCCAAATTACTTCATGGCATTTATAATAGTCCTAAGTTTATCAAAATTGATGTTTCAAAACCACTAACATTTAACTTGATCTAAATTCATGTGATTGGCATAACATAGGTCACATTGATGACCTACACAATCAAACAACCACTTTGTGTTAATTTCACTTGTTCATCATCCCTCCCTCATTCCTAATAACTTATTACTCATTAGTAATCACCCCTAATAACTCTCTCATCAGTCCTCATTGTCCATAATCACTCTCTTATTGACCATCACTATCATTAGTCATCCCTAATCAATCTTCCATTGACCTTCACCATCCCTCATCATCAATAATCACTCCCTCCTCATCCATCATAATCCCTAATAACTATTTCCTCTTCCCTCATCATACCTAATAACTTACTCATCATTAATAATCATACCTAATCATTCCCTCCTCATCCTTACTCATCCATAATAACTCCCTTATTTACCTTTATTATCCCTCATCATCTCTAATCACTCTATTATCAGCCCTAACCACTCCTTAATTAACCATCACCATCCCTAATCATCCATAATCACTCCATTTTCATCCATAATAATACCTAATCACTCTTTTAACATCCCTCATTATCCATAATCACTCCGTCATTGACCCTCAAAATCCCTCGTTACTCTGTCATTGACTGTCACCACCCCCCATCATCCTTAACCACTCCCTCATCATCTGATGTAAGTATTCTTATTGTAAGTTTACTAATATAGGTATTATAAGTCTCATTTTGGATTTTTATCCTTAATTATTTCATTCCACATATTTAACTCATAATAATTTGAGGTTCTTGTCTTCTAAATTTTGTTACTTACTCAATAAACATGGTTTATTCTTTTAAAGCACACCACCTTTACATGACATGAAAACATGATATTATCTAAAGTATTTTATATTTATTCTAGATAACAAATTTAATTTTATCATATTTACTATAATAAATTCCATTTTACTATTATTGTATGATTAAACACCTATTAGAACTTACTTTCACTTCTTTACCTTCCTAGTGATAATTTCCATCAAAATACCAATCCATGTTCATAAAAAATTAATTATCAAATAAAAAATAAAGTTATATCACATCATACCTTATTTATTAGTTTTTTAACCCTTTATATAAAATAATTAACTGAATAAAAACTCCTAATGTCCCCAATAGAATTCTTAGATTTACTTTGACACTAACTAAGCTAGCACATACACTTCTTACATTATTTGTACTAATATATGAACCATTATGATTTTTTATAGGTATATTATGGTTTATTGGCTTTTGAAGGAGTCTTATATAATGTTTTCAAGTCATAATCATCCTATAATTTCAAAAAAAGGAAAATATAACAAAAGAATATTCATAATAAGTCATTTTATTATCTTAAGTTTGAGTGATTGAAGGAGAATATCAACAAAAAATTGGTAATTATAATATTAGTTAAGACCCAAAAACATGATATTAATATAATATAATATAATAATAATGAGGCATTAAAGATCATTATGGATCATAAAAAGATACAAGTTGCCATTATTACAACATTTAATGATAATCTACTAGTTTAAAATAGGGCTCTGTATACTATTGAAATTTATTTATCTTGAAAATAAATGTCTATTATCACCTAAATCAAGTGCATTAATTTTATTTGTGTATTTATGAATAATATAATTATAATTTTTAATTGATTTTATACTTAGTTTTAATTTTTTCTTATTGAAACCCTTAAAGTCCTAATTTTTTTGTACTTGTAGTCACTTACACCACATGTGAAAGTTTGCATGAGATTGATTTAAGGATTGGAAAAGTTGAGAAGGGTATGTAAGAACCTAATAGTGATGCTAAAATTTATATAGAGTCTCTAGGTTTTATGAACCATCATTAAGAAGCTCTAGGATTATGTGTTCCCTTAAAAACCCTAAAACATGGTTTTTGATTAAAAAAAGACTCACACTCAATTTTTAACTAGTGAAACATTATCAAAATTTTATGTAAGTTAATAAAGGATTCATATAAGGTGTTATAATTATTTTCAAGGTCAAAATCACTCTAATAATACCTTTACAATTGATTGTCTAGGACTACATGTAGGAAGTCACTGAGAGATATTGGAAAAATAGAAAATTTGATGGTTCTTCCATGTTGTTTGATTCCAAAATTAATAATAATATTTTTTACTATTTTGAATTAATTATAAACCACTAAATAACATGGTAAAACCCATTTGGTGATTTAACTAAGGTTAATCCTTTCAATGAAGCTAGATTAGGCCTAAATGGGGTTTAAGATTAAAAAGAAAGATATTATTATTTTACTTATATTAAGATCCCAAACTTCATATGAAGGTTTTTTTGTCATTATATGATAATTTTAAATATTTTAGTAAAGTTTTATAACTATTTTTTTAATTTAAATAATGAAATATCCTTCAAGAAGTAGAATTAGGCCTAAACAATCATAAAGAGAGCAAGATATAGTTTTGAGTTTATTCCCTTGAGAAACCAATAGAGAGATTTGTTTATCACTATCATAGGTGGTCTATAATGTCTAAACAATTCATATAATGTACTATTGAGAGGAATATCAATGTATAACACTATTGTTAAAACCTAAAAGTTCTAAACAAAATCATGTAGTAGAATTAGGATTGAGTTGAGTTTTTTGGTCTTTAAGTGATCCAAGTGGTGATTGAAATTATGAAAAAAAAAACACTAAAATCCTTATATCATTTCATTATTTTTTTCATCAGTTTTATGTGTAGGTTGATTCAAGAAAAAAAGATTCAAAATTAAAATTTGTCTTTGCCAAGGTCGAAAGTGATAGTCTTACAAAAGTTGTATACTTCTTTGAGAAGATTGAACTAAAGAATATCCTTCTTGGCATCACTATGGATATAATGTGGATATATGTTCAACTATGGGTTTAGGATTATAATTCTAAAGTAGTCTCTAATCACCCCTATCTATATAGATATAAATTTGGATTGTCAACTATAGGATTGGGATTCCTAAATTCCCAAATCCCAATCTATATATGTAAGTAATACATTTTCATCCCACCATTTTCTCAATTTATTTCCTATTTATTCTAGTCTAGGGATCTAGATACACTCCATGATTTGGGCATGGATCATTATATAAATTTTTGAATCCCACCAAATAATTAGATGATAACTCTAAATTCCTTATTTGAGTGAAAGAATATGAGTGAAATAAGAGTTTATTTTGGCCTTATTCGAGTAAGTAAAATTTGGAATTGAAAAATAATCCAATATGGTACATGTAAGAAGTTACTTTACCCACCATAAATTTATTGGATGGAGTGATTAATTACGAGGAATGATGAGGAGGGATTACATAGAGATGATGAAGGAGTCATTAAGGATTATGAGGGATGATAAGTGCCAATGAGGGAATGATTAAGTAGGATGAAGAAGTGATTAGGGATGATGAGACATGGTGAGAGTTAATGATAAAGTGATTAAGGGTGATGAGGTATGAGGAATGAGTGATTAGGGATGATGAGGGATGGTGAAGTTCAATGAGAGAGTGATTAAAAATGATGAGAAAGTGATTATAAAGGATGGATAATGGTGAGGGTCAATAAGGGATTGATTAGGGATGATGAGGGACAAGGAGGGAGTGATTACGGATGATGATGGATGATGAGCAATGATTAGGGATGATGAGGGAGTGATTGTGGATGTGAAAGATGCTGAAATTTAATGAGGGAGTGATGAGGGATGATGAGGGAGTGATTATAGATTATGAGGGATAGTGAGGGAAAATAAGGGAGTGATTAGGGATGATGAGAGATGAAGAGGGAGTGATTATGGATGATGAGGGTCAATGATGGAAATGCTGAGGGGGTGATTATAGATGATGAGGGATAGTGAGTGTAAATGAGGGAGTGATTAGGGACAATGAATAATGAAGAGAGAGTGATTACAGGTTATGAGGGATGAGTAGAAAGTGATTAGGGATGGGGTAGGAATGATGAGTAAGTGAAATTAACACAAATTGGTTTTTTGATGTGTGTGTAGGTCATCAATGTGATCTATGTTTCCCCAATCACACCATTTTAGATAAATTTAAAAGTGAGTGGTTTGTAAAATCCAATTTTGATAAACTTAAGACTCCTAAAAATGTTAGGAAACAATCCCAAAGACATAAAAATCTAAAAAGTGACTATATGTTTACAAAAAATGGACATCAATTGTAAAATGTATTCCCTAAAATTCCTAGGTTCAATATTGAGACCCTAAAAATTCCTAAATACTAACCAAATTGGATTTTGAAAACTATTCTCCATGTCATAAGGTGTGTACTATGATACCAACTCTATCATATGCAAAGTGACCCTAGTTTTTTATATTTACTAAAATAAATTTAAATTATAATGAATATAAATGTAACAATATGAATTTAAATTTAATATTTATTTCATGTTTAACATGTATGCATTTAGATTTGGTGATTTTTATCCTAAATAAAAATAACACGTACATGTTATGACCATAATGTGTATGCATTAGTAAAAATATCTATGAAATTATCTCCCAACTTCATGCAATTACCATATATATAACCCATGTTTTAAAAACATTGCATACAACATGCATGCATTTTTAAAAATGCCATTTCAAAAACACCCTAATCCACATACAGTGAAAAAGTCATATATGTATCAAATTGTAGATCAAATATTTATATCAACTTGAAAGAGTTAGTCTCAGTTAGTTTTAAAATTATTTAATGTACTCTTAAGATATCAATCATTTTTATTAGTCTCGAAAGGAGGGACTATTAGATTTCATACACCATTAACTAGTGATTATTTTTTTCTATTTTAATAAACCACATGTTTCCATTTTCCATGCACATAAATATGTGAAAACTTTTGAAAGCTAATATGAAAGGGTTTTAGAAATTATAATTTAATATCATTTAAACTATGTGTTGATTGGTGAATTTTCTTTCCACGTTATGGAAGGCCTCATATTATTCAAGGCAAGTTAATTATTTTATACTGTGATTTTGGGGGGAGGGATGATCCACCTATCCCCTCACCATGATAGGTGGTGGTTTTAAATGTGACAGGTGATGGATGGGTGGTGCATGTGCTAGTTTTTTTCATCTACAAGGGTAAATGTGAGGACTATTGGGGGACTATCGATTTACTTTGCATCAAAATGTTAATTGGATTAAGGAGATTGTGAATAACTCTATTTTTTTCCTTTGTATTATCAGAGATATTCCAAAAATATTGATGAATATGCCACTACATTTTACCATGGTAGTCATCTGATAATCTAGTATTTAAGGCATTACTCTACTATAAATTTTGGAAAGTGAGTGCCACAATTTTTTTCAACAAGTCTCATTGTCTTTAAATTGAATCTCATGCTTTCCTATTTTTGATTAGATTTTTGTTTACTCATTCAAAGTAAAAATTTGTCTCTTATTTGTATAGGCTATGATAGATGTTCCTTTTCAAGTTATTTTATCAGGGCATCTATCTTTCTTTCCACAATAATCCCATCTAGCCTATATATATATATATATATATATATATATATATATATATATATATCTAGGTTGATAATTACAAGGACACAACCTATTCCCCATGGTTCTATTCATATTATATTTAAATTGAATCTCCTATTTTTTTTAATTTTTGATTGGATTTTTGTTTACTCATTCAAGTATATAGATTTGTCTTTGGTGTATACTTTGTATATAGCTAGCATGAAGAGATCCCTAGATGTCATTCTGGGTTGATAATGAGAGAAAAATAATCCAAGGATCTATTTACCAAACACATGTATGTTTGGAAATTAAATGTGCATGATAAATTTTTTGATCTGTGGTCATTTTTGCTAGTTTTAGAGGGACTATACCCTTCTATGGCTTGGATTGAGTTGCTATATCAAATACCAATTCAGAAATATTTAGGACTGATATATTTTAATTTTAACTTTGATTCTTTAATCTAGGAAAGATTTTTTTATCAATGATTCATTTTGGCCTCTACTAGAATCTATGTTATGTGTCAAGCTATAGTTTTCATAAAGAAAGGTCATCATGGACATTACTAGTTTTATACTGTAATCAAGGTAATAAATTCTTTCCTTCGATTCTTACTTAATCTTAATAAGTTTTTATACTATAGTAATGATAATAGATTGATTCTTTGTTACATTTATAGGTTCTTACTTAAATTTCAAGTGTGCATGTAAAATTTTATTAATAAAAGTGTTAGGTATTCAAATCTTAAGGTTTGATTGCTACATTTTTCATTTTTTTAGGGGTGTTATATTTACTCTTTCATTTATGCTCATAATATTTAATGTAGTGAGAGTGTTTTTTTGATATAATTATGTGAGAAACTATGAATGGACATTTCCAATCACTCATATAATCCATCATTATGTTTTATTCTTGGTGATAGATTGCTGACTATAATTTGAAACATCATGATGTAACAAAAAGCGCATTGATTATGATGAAGAAGCTAATAGCTATAATAAAGGAAGCATTGGAAAATCTTTAAGCAGGAAAAATAATGAGAATATTGACATGAAAAAACATAAAGGATTTGAGTTAGGTCCTAGTAACTATTAAAACTTCTTCTGAAACAATGAAACTTACTGACATGATACGCGAGGTAGTCTATCCTAAAATAATAGAATATTATTATGTTCTAGGCATCATACCACTAGGAAAGATTAATTGAGATCATTCAATCAATTTTCAATAACAAATAAAATGGTTTTAATGATAGTAGGTTTAATTTTATCCATCAATTTGGTGAAGCAAGTGGGAAAATCTAGTTTATGGTGGACACTTATTAGCTATTAGTTTGTTAAAGTATTTAATTACATCAGCTAGCATACATTTTGGATCAGATTGAGGCTCTCATCTCTCACCTATGTTTGTATCTTTTGACTTAAACATCATTTAGATAATTTTAATCTCCCCAAGGTTATTAGTCTAGAAGGGCCAATTTATGTTTTAATTTAATCTTAATTAGGTATTTACTCCTTCCTTTCTCAGAGAATCAAAATGAATGATTTTATATGTTAGAAATTATGTTACTAGTTTTTATAGATTAGTTGTAAGATTTTTAATTAATAATATATTTGTTGTGATATAATTAAATGTAAAATGTGAATTCAATTACCAACTTTGAATTATTCTAGATAGTTGCAAAATTTAAGATGTCAGAACTGTCAAACAAGGCACAATCATAATTCTTTACTCTAAGGAAATATTAATATAGTGATATTGATTGTATAACATGATAGGCTCAATTTATTTTGTATAGGTGGATGAAGACTGACATATTTGTGCCATATATTTTCATTATTTTGGTTAATTTTTATTCCCAACCATTTGTATAAAACACCCTAAATTATGGAAATAATTGTATAACATTTGTGTTTTTGTGAATAGGCAGCAATTTTTTTGGTTTTTATTTTTCTCCAGCATTTTTATTTTTTACTTAGAAAATTCTTATTGGTATTTTATATGTACTAACCTCATCTTAGGGTGAAAATGAAACTAATTTCTATCAAGTATACAACAAAATTTCAATTTAGGGTTTTATCATAATGTGCACAAACTTGTTTGTTACTTTTTAAATCTTGGATAGCATTTGCCAATAAATTTGTGCCCAATTGCCCTTTTAAAAATGAGACCTAAGATGAGATCTAAGATTTTCCCAAATTCATAATCAATTTTCATTATGAATAGATATTTAGCCTATCATTAGCCTTTAAGTATAATTTCATTATTGTAGAGATGGGGTCAACACTAGGGAGAAAATCAAGAATGAGATATGTTGATCATTTAAAAAAAAAAAAAAAACTATAAAATGTAGATAGTTTTATTAGATTTTCCATTGTTATTTCTATGTCCTTCCTCAAATTTTAGGTTATAATACTTAATTTTCTAAATTTTAAAATTAGCTCATAAATTTTATTCTATCCATTTAAAATTTCCCTGGTCAAAACACATTATGAACCCTAACATTTTGGGACTTTAGAGTATTCAATTTTTGGGATTAAAGGTATAAAATGAACTAATTTAAAGTGTCTTTTTGAAGGAAGTGGTTGCCTAATTTTTTTACAAGAATCTATTTTTCATATATTTTAGCTAACAAATTCCTGCTTATGATCAGCTTACTATCTTCAAATGAAGATTAGAGAAAATTTGGCATTAGTGAGCTAGCTTAGGATAAATTTATCATGCATTTGTGTTTTTTTTCAAAACTCATTTCAGCTGGCTCTTAATGGAATTATATAATTCTCAAAATTAGAGGACAAGTTAGCATTTTTATCAATTACAAAGAGTATAAGAAATAAAATGAATATGTGCATTATTCCCTAAGTTGATTTCACAATGTCATTTTCTATGTTTTCATTTATTTTGAATGGGAAATATTTGGGTATTAATTACATCCTATTTTTCAAATGAATGAAATCACACTCTTGAATATTTAAATGAGGTAGACTTACTTATGCAAATACTTGCCTAAATCACACTCTTGTGTATTGTATATTATTTGATGGTAGTTTGTAGGTCTATTCACATCAAGTCTAGTAATTCTCTGAATATTTGTATATCAAGTCTATAAATGATGCAAGAAGATGTTATGAATATTTCTTTTCATATCTAGACTATTAATCATCTGAATATGTATATGTGGTATTCTTTGAATGTGGCATGGAATGGTGGATTTTCATTAAGATTTAGATTTGTTTTTTATGGATAGCTAGACTATAGGCACTTGGATGTTGTAATACTAATTAATGAAACACTCAAATTTTATTACTATTACAAGATGGGCAACATGTGGTGATGTAATTCTTCATAGTGTTTCATTAATGATTTGCAAATGGCTCTTGGTATTGTCTTATTTTCATAACAAAGACATCGATGAAGATGGACTTATCATTTCTTAGTCCTTGGCCATTCATATTTCTAAAAGTTTTTATCAAGGGAAGATAATGATTACTTAACAGTTATTTTGGTCTTGTACATTATTGTTTTCTTGACTGATGCATCAAGAGGAACATATTTTCTTCTCAAGACTGGAGTTAGAAATTTCTACAAAATTTATTCAAGTTTTGTATGGTTCAATTTTAGCTAGATTATACTCAGAAAAGTAGATAATTTTAAAGTTTCTACATGAGGAAGTGATGAAGGGGTTACAAGTATTGAATTTATTTTGATATGGTAAATGGACAACTCAAGTCTTCATACTCGTGCCACTGTGTTAAAATAAATTTTAGATTTTTAGGTACCATCAAGCATTCAAATCCAAGATTTATGGTCTACTATAAGAGATGGATCAATTACTGACCTAGAGCTTGCATTATTGGTATTAAAGAAGAATGGCATAAACATTGATACAAGAAACACATTTGGATCAACTACCTTTCACATTGTAGTTTGGAGGAATAATGTGCCGATAGTTGGCACTTAGGAGATTGCTTTTTATTAGGGCTGATCCAAATGCAAGGGTATGTTGACTACCTCATATCAAAAATGCCTACTAATGTTTTATTGAAAGATGTCCTCAATAGCTAACAATAAGAATGAGCGTGTTGAAAGAAACATTTATAACTAAAATGAAATAATAATATATTTTTTGTGATTTAATTAGATGAAAAATTTACATGTTAACAAAATTTTCAAATATATATATTTAGACTGGACATAACTACTAACAATTAAGTATATGGATTTTTCATAGATTGGACATAGCTGCGAACAATTGAGTATATAGATTTGGCAAAATAGTATATTCTATCACATACAAGTGAATTCAATCTAAATTTTAAGAATTGTTGGAAAAATCAATATTGAATTTTTTCACATATTTAATTTGTATGATGTTTAACTATTGTATACAAATTCATGTTTTCAACTTCCAACTAACATATCTCATAGGGACTTGGCACTTCATGCCCCTTGTTTAATTTGTTTCCAATGTATTTGATGTCTGCTTAATCCTATGTCATGTAATATTATATAAATATATCATAAACATGTCACTTATATGCTCAAAAACAAAAACCATACCTCATTTTAGTAAAGTAATAATGTGGTCAACCTCTTTTATGTAGACTCTTTGTCATCTTAAATACAAACTTTTAAAAATTATTGTAATCATTGTGTACACAAAAACCTTTATATATATATATATGAGAAAGAAAATTATAAATAGATCTACTATGAATGTCTAGCTAAAAACAAACATCTCAATTAGAACCACTAATATCATTTTCCAACTACCATTTTGATAGAGAAAAGAACACCTTAACATTAAAATGAAATCCCTAAAATTATTAGCATAGTGAAAATACTAAGTTGACCCATCCCAATAAAAAATACAATGGTGCAAATAACTTTCAAGAAGATTGATTTGTTTAAAAAATGATAGGTATAATTACGTTATAAACTTATTGAATTCCATGTTCAATCATGTATTATTAATAATATAATATCAATAATTATATATATCATGATTTATTTCATTTATGGCCATGCATTTGTCTAATTAATATTTTATAGAACTTAATACATGGTCAATTGCCACCTATAACTACAAACAAAACTAGTATGCGAAATGGACATGAAATAAGGACATAAATAATATATAAGATCAAAAATAAAAACATGAAACAAGTAATGGAATATGAAAATACATTTTAATAATCATTCATAGAAACTCTTCAAATTATGTCCGTTCATCACATGACACAATCAATTTCAATATAAATTTTAATGAAAATCATTCATGCCTAAAGTGGTAGTGATATTGTAAGGCTTAAACCAAAAAATAAATAAAATTGTCATATTTACATGCACATTTTTAAGCATTATCCTAGAATAAAACCAAATCACCCATGTGAAATTTGTTTTTCAATTTTTTTACCACCAAATAATTTCTTTAGTTTTTTTTTTAGTTTTTTTTTTTTTAAATTATTATTATTATTTCTAATTTTTTATAGAGTAGTGCATTTAATTTTAGGTAAGGTTAGAATATCTTTAAATCTATATTGTATAATATTTAAAATATTATTTTTGTATTATAAGGAAGGTATAGAAGAATAAATATTAAGTTCATTAGGTGGCATTAAAACTAAGATTGAAAATGAAAGGTTAGAATGCTATAATTTACTTAAATGCAGTGTGATTGTTTCAAAGGGATTGAAATATTTTAATATATTAGGTTCTTTTTTTTATTATTCAAAATATTTTTTATCTTACTCATCAAATTTATTTTGGTATACTTAACTTTATTATTAATTTTGCGGTACTATTTTTAAGAGATATTGGAAATAATGGAATAATATCAAAGGATATCTAAATATTAATTAGATATGAACTGAGGACCATTTCTATAAATGATTTTGAAATATAAATAGATTGTAAAAAAAATGATTTTAAAACTATGTAATTAAAAAATAAGTGAAAAATTATAATAATAACCAATTCAAACCACTCAGTGAAGTAATTAGTGGTTGTAAAAACATATTTGTGACTTAAAAAATAATGATGAATATCAAAAATAAAATAAATTCCCCATTTGGTGAAGTTTTTCTTCGGGATAAAGGTTTTCAAGGGCATATAAAGAAGCTATATTTTCCTAAAAAATATTAACAACTGATATATGACCTCAATAAATTATAAGAATATATGGATTGAGTAGGTCAATTATAGAAAAACACATAAATTCTTATGGATCATTATTTTTTTAGCATAATAACTAGTGTAAACACCTTTGTGATAAGTTATTGAAACTTTTTTTAATTTTGTGAGTCAAGAAACTACTAAAGATGTTGACTTAGTTTTTAAAAAATAAAAATAAAATATATTAAAACAAAATAAAGAGCCAACAAATATAAAGGAATTCTATTTTTTATTTATTTAAAAAATCAATTAACCTTAATTTTTAAATTAAATTATTATATTGTGATACATTCTTCTTGTAATAAAAGATAGCTCCAATCATCTATCAGTAAACTTACTTTTAACTTCTTAAAAATTTCACAATCCTTTAACATTTGAAAATGATATCTAATATTATAATTACTAATAATAATAAATATAATCACATTAACATGAGATGAAGCATTTTCAATTAAATGATTCTTAAACTCATTTACCATTATGTTTAAAGTTTAAAATTCAACATCAAACTTTTGAATTATAAAAATATATTTGATTGTCATATCATTAAACATTGGCTACCTAAGAAGGTAGGATAAGACATGGTAATTGGATATAACAATAATCTTGTTTCCCATCAAAATGTAATTAAACATGCTTAAGGTATGAGAGATAAAACAGTTTTTATTTTTAATGAATTTGATGCCTTGGATAATTTGACTAACATGTCCAATATATATTTCTTCTTCATTATGACCATATTGTGTTAAGATATCAACTTTAATGTTTTATGTGGCATTTGTATAAAAATTAAAGGTTTATTTAAATTTAGTTTTAAAAGATCATGAATATAATAAATGGAATATTTAACATTATAAAAATAAATATTGAAATGTGTATCCTAGATAAAAACATGGTTTTATTAATAAATTTTTTTAAATGAGATATATTATTATAAAAAAATGAAATGAATATTAAAAAAAAAACCTTATTAAATAAAGAACATAAAATATATTCATTTTTATGGGAGAAAATAAATAAAATATATTTATTTTTATGCTTATATAATTACAAGGTCTATTAAAGGATGGACTTATACCACATAATTCATATATTTAAGCAAATAATTGATTGACTCATAGTCCTACACATCGAAACATAATAAAATACACATGAACTTTATTAAATTCAATTTAGGAATTAAAACTTACACACATATAAAATGTAATTTTATACTTATAATATACTTTCATTATTGCATAAGTCTCACATGAGATTAATTACACCCTATTTCACTACTTAAACTTATGACTTACACATATATTTACTTAAACTTGGATTGGGTAGTTTGGTTTTACTCATCCTACTTCAAATATTTATTACTCATATTCTTTTCAAAGAAATTACTTGTGTACCTTCTATAACTAAAAACCAAAAATATAAGAATACTCTCTTAAATCTACAACCCATTGTATGAATATGTTCACACCTACTATGAGAATTTAAAATTAAAAAAAAAAAAAAAAAAACTTATAAGTTCAAACTTCTAGACTTCCATCAAAACTAGGGTGTTGGTTTCAACTTAAAGACACATAATTATACATTAGAGTACCTTATTTATCTATTTTAAATACATTTTTGTCACAAAAAATAACATATGGAGACTTAAAAACACATACATGACTATTATGATGAGTTCCTATGTGGAGAACACTTGTAGATTGAGTAATTACACCCCTTGCACATCAAAAAATGAAAATTTACTTAAGTATTGGCAATAACATTAGAAATGATGAAAAGTTTAAAAAAATGTTTTTATACCTAATTGGAGTGGACTTCTTAACTTCTTTTGATCCCAATGTCTTGAAAACAACCTCTAAACCACTCCCTCTACATAACAACTTAAAACAAAGTTTCAAATTTTAACTTATCTTAATTTATACAAATTATAGAAATATTGAACTTATGTAAAAATAAAGTTATGATATTTAAAACTATGAATTTTCCTTTAACAAATATTTACTTCGACCAAATCATCTATACATGCATTTTAAACATGATTTCACATAATTATATGTAACATTTTATTTAAGTAATAGAATAATATATAATGGTGATTAATGTACATGGTGATATACATTATTTATAAAAAAATAAATATACAATAGAAAAGAATTATACCCAGAAGTGAAAATTTCTATAGGTAACATGACATATCATGCTTGGAAAAAATTGGGACCCACTTGATTTATACCACTAAGGCAAATGTGGAACTCCTTGGTAGATGTAATTCTAGTTTTATAAAGTATCATTATGTAGATGGCCATCTAAGGGAGTCAATGGCATGGTAGAGAGAATGATTTTTTATAGCTATTATCTTAAGAATTCCAATGGTCCATAATAGTTTGGAGTAACTTAAATAATTCTAAAACTTATTTTTAATTACCCCATGAATATAAATATGCCTTTTAGTTATATTTTGATGTTCCATTATAGTTATTCATGAATAATCATGCCCCAAACAAAGTTCAAGTAAAGTGACACTTTTAAAAAATTAAATATTCCTATTCTAGTAGATGACATTCTTGAAATGTGTTTTAACTCTTATGTAAAATATTTAACACTCTTCTAAGCTTAGTAACCCTTTCACACTTAATTATCAATATTTCAATGCTTCTAGGTATAAAATACCTGAAAATAAAAAAAGGGTCCAAGAAAATTCCAATACCATATAAATCTTTCATGGTTTGTTCCTTCAAGGATTAATGGATACCATAGGCTCTGATACCACTACTAGAATGACAACACATGTAAAATAGGAAGAAATACATACTAATTAAAATAAATAAACTTGTGAAGAAATATGTATTTTTTTAAATTTAAATTTTCATCTATCAAGTTTTATTAATATCTTTCAGAGAGATGGTTGTATATGATAACTTATGATCTATGAACTAAACCAAAATAACAACTTCCTATTAAGTAATTAATTATTAAAATTAATTACTTAACCACTAACATTTATTTACTAAAGATGTTTCTCTTTTGGTATATATTTTCCATACAATGACATTACAAAATTATTATAACATAAAACATTTGGATTAAATGACCCAACACATGGAAATTTTTAATCTTTTAACCTTGTCAAATCTTGGAATTTTATTTAAGATTAAACTTGTCAGCTCTTTCTTGAGCCTCTTGGTTCCAAGTTTGGTTCTATCAAGGAGGGGTGACCTTTCTCACAAATTAAATTTTCACACTCATCATTAAGGGTTGCAATAATTCTTATTACCTCCTCTTGTAAAGAATCACATCTTAACATTTAATTTTTATTTTCACTCTATATTATTCAAAAATATTCCGCACAATGACACTTTGAATTATTATTTCCATCCCCTTCAATTCTAGAAACCTCCAAACTAACTGAATAAAACATTTTCCACCCACTGACCCACCCACCCACACATACAAAACCCAAGTTCATAAAACATTCCATACAACACCCAAAACATTAAACAAATTTCATTTCATACACACCCTAGTCTACATTAAGTGAAATAATTATGTGTCTCAAATTATATTTCAAATACATTTATCAACTTGATAAGGTTAATATCAATTACTTTATAAATTATCTAATGTACTTTTTGATATCGTGAATATAAATACACATTTTTTCCAATATATCTTATGCCTTCTTAATTCCATGTCATGTAGCCTTACATAAATATATCACACCATGTCCCTTATATTCTAAAAACATAACTCATACCTCTTTTTAGTACAGTAATAATGGGATTGACCTCTTTTATCTTTGTCATCTTAAATATAAACCCGAAAAAATATGTTTTATTATCATTACATGTATCAACACTTTAAAAATTATATTATGAGTATTTATACTTAAAGTAATATTTTTAAATATGTCAAAACAATAGAGATAAGTTATAGAGACATTCATTGGTTGTATCTACATTAAAAAAATCATCTTAATTAAAGACATCGCCATATTTTTCCAATTACATTTTGAGAAATAAAATTAGAACATAACACTATCATAAAATCCTTAAAATTATTATAAAGGTGAAAATACTAAATTGACCCATGCCAAAATAATAAAACAAATGTACAAGTAAAATATAAGAATGATTTTTTTTTTAAATTATGGATATAAAAACATTATAAAATTATTAACTATAATGTTCAATCATATCTTCTTAATAACAATTAATTTATAATTATATAAATCATGATTGATTCATTTATTACCATGAATTTTTACAATTAATATTTTATATAACATAATTCTTGGTCAATTACTATCTATAACTACAAACAAGATTACAAATAAGACTAGGGTGAGAAATGAACATGAAAAAAGGACAAAAATATAAAGGAACATAAATAGAAACATGAAACATGCAAGGGAATATAATATATAGGTTAATAGTCATTCATTAAAATACTTCAAATTATGTTTATTGAGTACATAATATATCCTATTTAGGTATAAATTTTGGTAGAAATCATTCATGCCTAAAATGGTAGTGATCTTGTAAAGCCCAAACCAAAAATAAGTAAACTCTTGATATTTATATGGATATTGTTAAGAATTATTCTAAAATATTACAAAATCACCCATGTGAAATAATTTATTAAAAGTTTTATTACCAAATAATTTCTTTGAACTATCTTTATAATTTCTATTTTTTACAAAGTACTAGATTTAGTTTCATGCAAGGCTAGAATATTTTTAATTCTCTACTATATAAAATTTAAAATATTGGTTTTGTATTGTAATAAAGTCCTAGAAGAATAAACATAGAGTTAATTAGGTGGAATCAAAATTATAATTGAGAATGAAAAGGTAAAATCATATGATTTCCTTAAAATCAATTTGATTTTCCTAAAGGGATTGAAAATTTTTAACATATCATATTATTTTTTTATTACTCAAAATATTTTTCATCTTAATTATCAAATTTATTTTAGTAGACTCAAATTTACCATTACCTTTGGAATAGTAATATTAAAAGTGACTGGAAATAATGTCTAAAGATTTTTAAGTATTCACTAGATATGAAACAAATACCATTTTCACACATGAGCTTGAAATATAACTAAATAAAAAATATATTTGATTTTAAAACTATATAATTATAAAATATGTGATAAATTATAAGATAAATCACTTCCAAGCATTAAGTATTTATTCATTGTCAAAACATTTTTGTGACTAAAAAAGAAGGATGAATATTGAAAATAAAATTAATACATCATTTGGTGAAGTGTTTTTTTATAAAGGGTTTACAAATCATATCAAGTAAATTATATTTTCATAAAAATTACTAACAAGTGATATATAACAAAAAAGTTCTTGTGGATCACTATCTTTATAACCAGTGCAAGCACTTTTATGATAATTTTTTTTTCTAATTTTTTTGGTAAGTCAAAAATATAATAAGGATGATGACTTAATTAATTATATGTGTGTGTGTGTGTGTGTGTGTGTGTGTGTGTGTGTGTGTCTGTGTGTGAAATTTTGAGAACCAAAATATACAAAAGAATTATTTTATTTTTATTAAAAAATCAATATAAACTTGATTTTTAAAGTAAAAATTTATGTTGTGGTACCATTAATCATATAATAAAATATATCCCCAATCATTCATCACTAAACTTAATTTTAACTTATAAATTTCATAACCCTTTAAGATCTAAAAATTAGGTCTAGCATTACGATTACCATTAGCAATAAATATAACCACATTGAAATTAGATAAATCATTTTCAAATAAATAATTTGTAAACTCATTTAACTTGATGGTTTTTATGGTTAAAATTCAACATCAAAATTTTTAATTCTACAAATATATCTAGTTGATATTCCATTAAGCATATGATACATAAGAAGGTAGGCCAAGACATGCTAATTTGATCTAACAATAAATAAAAAAATCCATCAAAATGTATTTAAACTTGACTAAAATATGAGAGATAAGATAAATTGTTTGATGAGAGGAAATATTAACAACATTGAAATTAAATGAAGCATTTTCAAATAAATGATTCATAAAATCATTTAACTTGATGGGTTTTTACGTTTAAAATTCAACATCAAAATTTTTAATTCTAAAAATATATCTAGTTGATATTCCATTGAGCATATGATACATAATAAAGTAGGCCAAGACATGGTAATTTGATCTAACAATAAACTTTTTTACCATCAAAATGTATTTAAACTTGACTAAAGTATGAGAGATAAGACAATTTGTTTGATGAGAGGAAATATAGCTTTATGTCTTGATAATTTGATTGACATGTCCAATATGTATTTATTCCATGTTCCTATCATATTGTGTTATGATAGCACACATAACATTTTATGTGGCATTTTTATAAAACTGAAAGGTTTACTCAAATTAGTCTTACAAGAATATATAAAGAATAAATGTAATATTTAACATTATAAAAATCCATATCTAAATTTTTATCCCAAATAAAATTCATGGTTTTTATTAATAAAACATTTTAAGTGGGATAAATTATTAGGAAAAAATCAAATTAATTAAGGAAAACAATCTTACAAAATAAATAACATAAAATAGACCCATTTTTAAGGGTAGACAACTTTTATATTTATGTACTTTGATGTAGATGTAGTTAGATGGTCTAATGAAGGAAGGCCTTATACCACATAAACCATAGAGTCAAATAAATAATGACTAACTTGCAATGATATACATGAAAACATAATAAAATAAACATTAACATTATTAATTTCAATTGAATATTTAAAACTTATACACATCTATAGTGTAATTTTAGATTTATAATTTACTTGAACTATTATATAAGTCTTTATGAGATGCATTACACCCTAACTCAATATTTAAACCTATGATTTATAAATATATCTAACTAAACCTATCTTAGTTATTTTTTGTTTGGCTCACCTTATTTTGAATATTTATGACTCATAATATTTTCAAAGTTATTATATATCTACCTTCTATAAATAACACCCAAAAATTAAAAAAACCTATCTTCAATGGCTAACCACTTACACTAAGATGTTCACACCTATTATGAAAATTCAAAAATGAAAATCTATGGGAAGTTATAATGATTATTTATCCTAATTTTCATATAATGTTCATGATCATTTGATGGATTACAATCCATTAAATTACAAATTGCAACCTATTAAGACCATTATTCTCAATTATACATGACCCTTGGAATTAGAAATGAAATTCAAATGTCAAAAAATATTATTGTCAAATCCACTTCACATAAATAATATCCTTTTCATTGGTTAGTAATTTGTAGAATGTAAAAGATGACTATAAATGAATAATGGGTTGCAAGAATGTTGTACACAAAGGATAATATTTGGATCCTCAAATTGTGTATAAGGTATTTTAATACCTTTCCTAAAATGAAGTGTCACATGAGTATTCATATTAAAAATATATAAAAATATTAATATATCAAGATTACACACAAGTGACCTGATTTTGTAAAATATAAACTTGACTCCATTACTCGAAGACAAATCTTCACACATGTAAGACTACATAAAACAATTCAAATTTTTAAATGAAAACAATAATAATTATATATAAGTATTTATTTATACTCTCATAGTTTTTTGAGTTATGCAATATTATTTGTGAACTTAAATGTTCATGCATCATACTAATCAGGTAAGCATAATGTACCATGAACTCTTATTAATGTGCGTTACAAGAGTTATGATATTAGTACTTTATGTTTGATATATTTTGATAGTTCATCCATGTCATATCCTCAACTTATCAACCTTTCCACTTAAAAAAACATTGTTTATACTTATTTACACTTCTTTTTACCAAATCAAGACACAATCACCTTCTCCAATTGATTGCATACCTTTTCGGGTATTTGTTGTCTCCAACATACTTCTACTAAATTTTCACTTGTGTATTCATTATTAAATTGTAATTAATCATAAGGGTACAAATATTCCACATAAAAATGAATGAAATTTTTATACCATTAAGAAACTCAATCACATATGTATTAAATGAAAAATATCTTAAAACCTTGCATGGTCTAACTTTCTTCCACTTCAACATGGTGTATGTTCCTTCTAGGAAGCTCTCCTTCCTTAGGTTTACTAATACAATGTACCCCACTTGAAAATATACATATATTTTATTCAAATGTATGTTTTTCATGTATTTTTTAAACATTATTATCTAACTATTCACATACTCTTTTATTTATTTCTTACATGTACATAGTTAAATATTTGGATTCCAAACTTTTCACTATTCAATTTATAATATTGACCAATTATATGAATCTTCATGTATTATTACCATAAACAATTTTTTTTTCCAAGTCTTATTTTTATTAAATTATGATAATAAAATTCATCTTATGCCAAGATTAAATCCCATGTTTTTTGGTTTCTTTCTAATAAAACTTCATAATAGACTATTGATAATTGTTATGACTACCCGCACCTAATTATCCATAGAAAAAGTATATTATAAACTAAACTATATCCTAGTATCCATTTTATTCCACAATGTCCTCTAAAAACTACCATTGAATTTTGTATCTTAGTTAGATACTATGTTTCACTATAATCCATGAAATATCAAAACTTACATAAAAATAAACTAGTTATTTATATAGCATATTTATTTATATTTCATGAAAAAATGATACATTTTATAAAATCTATCTCCATTCATAATAATATAATAATGGCATTTCTATGTTCTAGGAAATCCTAAAATAAAATCCATGTTGATATATTCCCATCATCTCTTGAGAATAGGTAGTGGTTGATATAACCCTATGTTTTGACTTATACCTTTTACCAACAAGAAACTTATACACTTTTATGTAAAATTATGCACATCCACCCTAATCTTAGGCCAAAATTAATTCTATGAAAGTTTCACAATTTTTTTTTCATTATCAAAATGACTTTCTAATTTACCATTATGTTTATCCCTGATAAATTATTTGTGTAAAGACCCGACTCTTTGGGTATACATAATTATGTTTCTTTGAACAAAAATAATTATTGCATGAAATAAAATAAGCATTTAATTTTTTACACACCCAATTATTTTCTACATGCCTCTTGTGTGACCTTGAAATATTCATCTTATACATACAACTCCTTTATATACTCAAATCCTATGACATCCACTTGGATCTCATTCACATCGAGACATATTTTACCCAATGCATTTATAAATTTATTAGACTTTATGCTCTTATTATTCAATATAAATAAATAAATTTATATAGTTTCAACCCATTTCATATAAATTTATTTTAACTTACCTTGATTTTTATGAATTGCAATAACCAATGTTCTACGTAAAAAAGTAATGACATGGTAAAAAAGTAATGCCTCCATTTATTAAGTTCTTTATCTATGACATATAAATATTGATCATCAACTGAATGATTTATAATTACATCATATTATTTCTCATTTATGTAATTAATGGGAATACCTTCTTGACTCTATACATCTCCTACTATTCTACTAATTTCAATTCAATTAGCTTCAAATACCTTGTATAAATTAAGTAATGCTAACATTGATTATTTAAGTGTTTCTTCTTAAAATTATGGAATCTATGATATCCTTCTATTTTCTAGATCACATTTATTTTGTGATAGGTGTACATGTTACACTAAATTTATGAATAAAATTCCTATACAAAATTTGAAAACCACAAATGTTGCATGATTCAAATTTACTCCTAGGTAATATACGTTTAAGGATATAATTCAACTTATCTCAATCCATCTCAAATACTTATTAGGAATTAAAAAATGCAAGTATATTAACTCTTCCTTTATAAATCTACATTTATTAAAATTAATTAGAATTTTTTATTTTCATAACCATTAAAAATTTGTCTCTAGTAGATCTAGTCATCCATAAAGTCCATCAAGTGATCCATGCATGGAAATGGGAATATCAAATTTATATTTATCTTCTTCATTGATGTATCTATAATTATCACACATCCTCCATTCTTTTTCTTTATTTGGTGTTAACACTATCAAAATTGTGTATGGTCTCAAACTTTATCTTATCACCCTTTATCCAATAGTAATTATACTTTTCTTTACACTTGAGCATTTTATTATATGTCAACTTATATGTTTATTTCTTTGAAAATTAGATATTTGAGTAAAATCCACTTTATGACTAATACTAATCATAGGAAACCCAATTTGAAAATGCACTCATTAAATATTTATGTTCAAACAAGAGTGTTTGTTATTCTCTTTCACTCCAAACTTGTGTAGGTAAAATAAATAAAGCATAACATCCAATCTCTTTTTAAAATTATTTAAATAATTTAATTCCTAAATCCATAAATATCTTTGAACTATTTCCCACTTTTTCACTTTTGTCCTTTAAATAATTTAAAGTGTATGTTTTTCTATCTGTCACAAATTTTTTTGTATTTGTATGACCATCATCTTTCAATTTTATATCAAACTTATAAGGTATTATAAGTAGCACATGGAATATGGATCCACAATCTAGGGGGATAATACGCTCTTAGCTTCATAAACATGGATACTAAACATTTAGTTCACTAAAAATTGAATTTATTATTTCCAATATTCCTAAACATGTTAAAATAGAGATGAAAAACTATAGAAAATGAAATGTACAACTTGATAAAACATGAACATGAAGTAAATAATGATCAAAAAAAAATTTAAACACTCAAGTTTATCTTAGAGAATACCATGGTGGGAAAAATTATAGTGGGTAAGTGAATGAATGTAATCCCATTGCACTCTAAAATGCAACAAGTATATGAGGTACTACTTATTATGGCCATCATAAATAGGAATTTCAATACCATCCTATCTAGATTTATATAAAATGAATGATATACACTTATAAAACCTTATTTGTTCTCAAACACACCTGAACCAATCACTTTTAGCTAACAATGATGAAAAATTTATGAACTAAGACTCAATATTTATAAAATAATTTGAAACCAACTATGCACATCTCATTGCCTTCCTTTGATGTTTTTTTTTCCTTCCTTAAGCTTATATTTATTCCCTCTCAAGACTTTATCATGAAATAAAATATATATATATATCATGAGGGGAAGTAATGTTTGAAACCATTTATTTTTATACAAATTTTTAAATGGTGATGGAACTACTGAAGTATGAAAATAATCATTTTATCATGGTAATTATAAAATTGACACCTAAAAATGCTAGTGGTGAAATTCTCATCATTTTGTAATGAGTAATTTTTGTACTACTAGGGTAGTTTTGTAACCACCACCTTAAACAATGGTTAAATTTCATCATCTAGGTAAATTCTCTTTATTTTGAGATCTTGAAACCTCTTTTTTCACCAAGAGAAGAGTTTCTAGATCACCCCTATGTTGGTTCTACCACTAAAACACCTATGAACTGATGTTTTAAGTAAAATTTATCTTACATTAGTTTCTTACAAGAATATTTGCATACAATTAGCCATAAAATAAATATTTTATACAAATGATCTAATACTACCATATCCATTTTTGGATCACACCTCCTCAGTTTGAAGCTTTTGAGTCCCTAAAAGCTTTAAGAATCCTATAAGTGAGGAAATCTCTTCCCCACATATTATTTGAAATACTATTTAGAATTTCTAGGTAGTTATCCTTTAAACCCAACTAGCTAATGCTCTTACACTCTACTTGACATTATCCTTTCCTTATTATAAAAATAATCATCCTCTAATTTAAAATAATTATCAAGGGTGATATATTAAATGGAAGGTTAAAACAACCATTAATATTAATTTTATAACACAAAAGGAAAAAAAATGCATATGTTTTCAACATTGACAACTGACTAGATCTTCATATAAGGAGGAAAATCAAGTATAAAAACATTCTTGCCTACTTATTTGAGAATTAAAAATGGACCATATCTTAGTTTCTTAATCTTTTAATATTTATCTTGGATTCTTTCTCTACTTAATTATAATCATACCTTGTCACCAATAAGGGAACTATGCTCAATCATGTGTTGATCATGTCTTACTTTGTACTTATCTTGAGACTCATTCAACCTCTCATATACTCAGAGGTGAATTAGTTAAATTTTATCAATGATTTTTTCATCCTTGTGGACCTCAATATCCACTTTCCAATTTATTTTTAAGGTTGTATCAAAGCAACATCAAATGCACATGGAGTTAAGTATCTAAAACAAGTTTCAAAAGGATATTTACTAGTATAAGAATGTATAAATTTATTACAAGAATGTGAATATACACCATATTTTCATCCCATGTCTTAATATGCTTCTTATTATACCCTCTCCATAGTTGCACCAGTATTTTATTCACAAACTTCATCTACCCATTAGTTTATGGGTGAAAAGAGGTTGACCATTTCAACTTAGTATCCATCTTCTCCCATAATGTGGACCATAAATTTCCATTAAACCTTGAGTCCTGATCTAAAATAATAGAACTTGGAAAACCAAAGTGAACCCACACATTATCAAAAATAAACTTAGTTACATCATTTATTTTGAGGTTATTCTTACAAAGAACAAGATTACACATCTTACTAAACCAATCCACAAACACAAAGAGATATTCATGACTCTTATTTGACATAGGCAAACCACCAAAAAATTCCCTGTAAATGATTTTTCATTGCCTGGAAAGATCTAGTAATGGCATATATAAACCTAAATTTATGTTACTAGGATTTTTTGTACTATACAATACACAACCTCTTATGAACATGGAAATACCTACTTACATATTAGGACAATAAACATACCTAGAAAAACATTCAACAATATTTGTAACACTAGAATGTCCTAAAATTTTTGAAGTATGTTTTTTGTTTTAAATATTTTTTGTACTATACAATACTCTTTCCTCCTTGAGCGCACAAAGCATACCCAACTTGTAGATCAATACATATTGATGATAACAATCCTTCTTGGGATCAAACCCTACACATTAGGAATTTCATACTTCAATAAATATCTCAAAAAAATTTACATCATGTTCATATCCCTCTACATAATATTCATACATAAAAGGCTCAAGGAGAGTAATGCTACCCATGACTGAAAGTAAAGGAGGTCTTGAAAAAATATCAACTAGTTTGTTAATCACACCTTTATTATATTTGATAATCAGATGAAATTGTTGAAAAAATCCCATCCATTTATATTCCCTACTTGTTGAATTTTATTTTGAGCTTGAAAATATTGAAGAGTTTGGTTATCTATATGGATAATAGTCTCCTTACCCATTAGCTAGTGATTCCATTTTTTAACCACTTAAACAAGAGCGTACACTTATTTATCATATGTATAATAATTTAAGATATCACATGTAATAACATAGAATGATAGGAGACCATCATACCTCATCAAATTACATAAGTCCCCATACCATAGTGACTAGCATCCATTTATACCTCAAATGCAACTGTAAGTTAGGCAAAGACAAAAGTAGAGCATAGTTAATCTTATGTTTGAAAAACTCAATTTTTTTTATTATTCTTACCCAAAGTAAAAGTATTACCACCTACTATAATTTCATGCAAAGGTGCATCTATGGAAGATGAGTTCTTGATAGAATTCCACAAATACTCAGTTACACCTATAAATCTCATTATTTTAGTCACATTTGAAGTTCTTGGTCAATTAATTATGGTTTATACCTTATTTGGATAAATCTTAAACTCCCCATATATAACCACATGCCCTATAATTTTTTGTGATTATTTGAAAACTCACATTTATTCTCATTCAACAATAACTAGTTATACTTAAAAACTTTTAATAATTTTTAAAGATGGTCAACATACTCATCAAAATTTATATTGAAAATAATAATATAATATAATATAAAATGACAAAGTAATAAATAAATTGCCTCATTACCTCATTCATAAACCACATAAATGTATCCATTGTATTTCATAGCCTAAAAGGTAGAACCAACCACTCAATAAGCCTTGACTTATTTTGAATGTTGTTTTTTTAAAGTCCTCTTCTTTAATAAGAACTTGTTGATACTCAAATTTAAAATAAAGCTTAGTAAAATATTTAGGATGTTTAATTTTATCACTAAGATCATTAATATATGGTAAAGGGCACCTATTCTTGATGGTTATCTTATTAAGTACTCTATAATTAACACACATTATCTAGGTGCCATCTTTCTTAGGTACTAAAATAATAAGAGAACTACATGGATAAGTACTAGGATATATTACACCTTGATTAATCAAATACTCTAACTATTATTTTACCTCATCAGAATCCTTCAAGGAATACTTATATAACTTGAGATTTGGATGTAAACTACCTAGTAGAAAATGAATCTTTTGTTTAATGTGCATAACTAGTGGTAACCCCATAGGATCTTGAAAAAATTCCTTGAAATAATTTATTATCTCTCCCATGTGCTTATAATATTTGCTAGTAAGCATGATAAAAGAATTTTTATCTCCCACTACTTCCTTATCTTGAATATATTTCAAAATAAGATTTTTTTTTATAGCATTAATAAGATTATTAGTATCAAAGTTACTTACCATGTGTCACATCCAAATTTATCTCTATTTGAATAACCTATTTAATTTTTTGATTATTATGGTTGAATAGTTGATTAACTAATATTTTATTAAACTTAATAACATAAGTTGATTATGGGACAGTTAATTTTGATTAATTACATGATTAGTTAGTTATGAGTTAGTAGTAATTTTATGTTTTTGACATTGTGATCATGTGTATACATCATTATTCTATGGATATAATGATGTTTTAGGCTAACTACCTTTGTTTTTATGAGGTGGATGCATGATAAATTATTCCCTTAAAGTATGATGGAGGGAGAGTATCATCGGACAGGGTAATTAGATGGAGTTGTTGGGGGTCGACAAATAAAAAATACAAAAACTCTTCACCACTTAAAATATCATGTTTTGTAATTATTTCTTTGATATAGATATTGTAGTGTGTTTGTGTACTTTTAATTATAGATGATTTTTATTATACTTTCTAGTATAATCTTCATTTTTTATGATGATCATATGATTATTGAGTGATTTCACTATTCTTATGATCATACTAGTTTATCTTATATAATGCACTTATTTTATTGAATGAGTGAGTTCTGTTATGTTTTACTTACATTACTATGTTGTTAACTATGGTTACACAGTGTTATGATATGATGACATATTCCATTTTTATTTATATATAAGGTTTAGATAATAATAATTAAAGATGATGATGATTATTATTATTATTATTATTATAATATAAGCTGATTCTATATGTCAAAAGATACAAATATCATAGTTTTTAAATACCTTTATTTTTGATTAACTATTGATCTAAGGTATGTTTTTAAATATATTGAATACATTATTTTTATTATTAAATGATTTAATAATCATTGTATGTATGATAAGGGATAATATACTCACATGGAACTATAATCTAATATTATATAAAAGTATTATCATGTGATACAATCTATATTTTATTGTATTTGTCAAAGGTTGTTACATGGGAATACTTTCATCATTGATGAGATTTTAGACTTTGCATGGAATAGAGATTGGTAACAAATTGAATAAGGTATAGTGGTCAATGACTGTTTGTTATCATCTTGATTGTAAGAATAATATAAAATGATTTTTATAGAAGCCTTAAGATGATTAGGGTTACTAATCATCCATTAACTTTGATTAAGCTTCTCTTTTGAGGAAAATATAGAGGCTATTGTATTTTCATGGTGATGTACTATAGAAAGTTGTTGGAAAAATTTTGCATACATTTAAATGGTTAGTTGAGGTGGCCATTAATTATGGGAAGAACAAATAGGAAAAAATAATAAGAAGAGAAGGATAATGATGGAGAAACACACATATATATCACATACCCATTTCATATAATTAAATTTATCATTTTACACCTAAATACCAATGGTGTATACACAGTATAATATCAAACACTAACCTAAATTTTAATTCAAAATTCAAATACCCAAATGAGTATATATAATTGATTTAAACATTATAGTTTGAGCCAAAAATATATATCCATTAAGGATATATATCTATCTAATCTACATAGTTTATGCTTATATATATATATATATATATATATATATATGTATGTATGTATGTATATATATATATGTATATATATATATATACATATATATATATGTATATATATATACATATATATATATATATATGTATATATATATACATATATATATATATATACATACATACATACATACATATATACACTTGTATCTATATTATTGAACTAGATTTAAAGGGTTTTGTGTGATATTGAGTTCATATGCATTCATGTGTATATCTCATATACTAATTGTATACATATACATCTATGTGTGCATCTCTAATATTCAACTATGTACATATACATTTATGTGTGCATCTCTAATATTCGACTCTGTGCTTATACATGTTAATATAAACTTGTATTGTTATTTTTTTAGACTTTCAAGAAGGGTAGTTGTATTACATTATGAATGTACTTGTATATATGAATTAAGGGTTAAGACTCCAATGTCTTTATTTTAATATAAACACCTACATGTTCTAAAATATAGTTATAATAGTAATCGTGAAATGGATTCATTAAATGTTTATATTAGTTCATACAAATTTGAGAAATTAGCCTAGTTATTCATCTTAGAGAACCTAGGTACATGTAGGAGGGTGATTGAATGTGAACTATGTTATGATTTTATACAAAGATCAAACCTATTTTATTTATTTATTTATT
Organism: Torreya grandis; assembly: GCA_037957365.1. Taxonomy (NCBI): domain Eukaryota; kingdom Viridiplantae; phylum Streptophyta; class Pinopsida; order Cupressales; family Taxaceae; genus Torreya; species Torreya grandis. Next base: position 736,433 of record JARHVA010004061.1, read on the forward strand.
TCATAAGTTTTTATATGATCTTAATGTGTTAAGAACTATACCTAGCAAGGATGACTATCTATTCTAAAATAGTATTTTAAATAGTTTAAATATAGTTGATTGGGGGATTGAGCACAAGGAATTATTTCAAGGCATTTGAACTATGGATGACCCATACGAGGCTAAGTCAAATATGTTTTTAGACTAATTATATGCATTTGATTTTATGAAAGTTTCAAAATGATTGAATTAAGAATGTTATTGAATGGAACATATGATTCGTTGTATGTTACATTTGGATTTTTTGAAACTCTGTATGTTGTTTTAAATAAGAATAAATGTGGGGAAATCATCTAGTTTCTAAAAATGGGATATGGGGTAATTTTATGGACTGGATGTATACATTACAGTATTCAAAATACTCTTAAGTCATGGACAATGAATGTCTACTTAGAATATTCTATATACGATAAATAATTGTATTATATTAAAAAAAAATTATGAAATTTAATATATCATAATAAAGAGATTAATATAAGTAATTATGATGTTTTAATTGGCTTGGTTTATATGTAGAATATAAACTATACTTTTAAAGATTGAAATATAGAGTTATCTCATAGAGAAATAACATTATGAGTTACTTGGTATGATAAGTAACTAACATTTTTAATGAGATCATACCTATATGGTATGTTTAAGATTGTTTTTGGATTCTATTTATTATATGCATAAACTAGTAAATCAATCCATTACACTTCATTTGACTGATTAAATGAATGTATGTTAAATTTTGCACTTATCTAAATTTGGATGTTCTAAGGAATAATATTTACGAATAAATATATTAGATTTTTTATTATTATATTTTATTATGAAATCTCTCATTCATGACCCTAAATAAGTAATGGATGGATTCGACTAGATTAATTAGAATAATCAATGCAAGATGAGGTGTAATCTGATCAAGTGGTGTGTTTGAGTTTGACTGATCCTAGAGATCATTTATTATTAAAACTTTGGCCAAAGTAATGTTTCATAAACATTGTAATTTCATATGTTGATATAGTTTTCATATTTCTGCTATATCATATTAGAATTAATTTATTTTTGGTACACACTATGTATTAGATATCTTTGAAACATGGGTTCTGGTTTGTTACTCTAGAATCCCACACCATCATTATCTACCCATCTATGAAGGGAGGGCCATCCCCTTATTTGGGAGATATTTCAAGGGATATATGGTTTATGGTTGGAGTGGAAAAGTGCTCAAATGATGCTTTCCCTTAAATATGGAGTACTATACTTGAGATTACACTTGAGATTGCATATTGATACTTGAGTCATGGAGACTTTGCTTAGAGGAGCTTTATACCATGTTTTATCATTTGAGATTTTATTATGTATTACTGAGATTGTATCTTTTATTCATTATACTTCTACAGTAGAGTATGTAACGTTATATTAGTTATGGCTAAATTTTTACTATTTAATTTATGATGTCATGTAGTAATTATGGAAATTTAGTATTGTTCATGACTTCTATATCTGTTCATGGTGATCCTTAGCAAAGTAGATTAGCTTAGCCTATAAGGTTAACTAAATTAATATAATTAGTTAAATACCATTAGTTAGGATTTCTTGTGGTGAAATATATATGTTGAATATGTGTATTTATTTTATTTTTTAAATAATACTACAATATTCTACTAAAACACAGTGGGGTTGTTACATTGTGTTATTAGAATTAAGGCTCAAAATCTAGGACTTAATGTGTATGCTAACACAATATTATTCTCCTAATTAATATGAATAATAATGGTGTGCACTATACCAAGAGGTGAGGGTACATTGAATACCAAACCCCTTCTTGATCCAAACAAGTTTGTAGTTGAGAAAACTACAAAGTTAGAACACATACTCGCAACCATGCAAGAGACTAGGGACTAGATCACAACCATAGAATAAGAAGTGCATTCCCATGAAGAGGAGAATGCTCAAGATTAAAATTAATAACATCTTGATGATTATCAATGTTTCAAGACTAGAGGCATGAATAGGTGCCATAGGATGTGAGAGTTTGAGTAGCTATAGAGTTAGTGTGTGACATAAAGAAAGTGTATCCACCCAAGTTTGATAGAATTATCCCAAGAGAAGGAGTTGAAGCATGGTTTAAAGAAATGGACAAGTATTTTAAGATTCAAAATTATTTTGAAGTCATGAAATTAGTATGGGGATATTATCAACTTACTGGTGATATAACAACTTGGTGAGTAAACAAGAAGCTCAAGATGAACCTCCACTCAACCATCACTGCTTGGGAACATTTTGTGACATTATTTAGGTCATGATGGATTTTAAAACTATAGTTTGACCAAAATCTTATGTATTTTTATAATTTTTAAGCAAGGGGATTTATTGATGAATGAATATTAGGAGTAATTCACCAAGCTTCTTGAATATGTACCTTAATATCAAACAGATGATAGGTTCAAAATTAGGAAATTATTCATGGGATTGAAACCCTAAATAGGTGGTGAAGTATACATGCATGATACATTTACCATGGATTAGGTGTTTGAGAAGGTTATCAATCAAGAACAAAAACTAAAATCTCTTACCCAAGTCAGATATAAGTTCAAAAAGAAAGTTGGAAGTTCTCAACTAACTTTCAAGAATAACTACTAGACATAGAGGAGTAGAGATTCCGAGCATCAATTTAGAAATCATAATGAAAAGTTTAAAAGTGTTTTAGGGAATAGTAAACTTGGTAATGATTTCAAGGGTGGTTTTAAAGGAAACCAATATACTAAGAAGAAAGGACCAATTATAGGTTGCTTTGTATGTAGAGATGACCACCTTTATAGATAATGTCCTTATGAAAAATCAAATAAAAAGGGTTATACTTCTCATGAAGGTACATTTCAGTAGCAGATTCATGAAACTATTAAAAATTGATAGGCTGAGTATAAAGCCTTGCCCATAGAATTATCTAGTATTTTGTTTGATCATCTATTTTTTATTTTAATTGATAAGGGAGATACATAATGCTTCATTACTCCTAGAGTGCTTATTAAGTTATCTAGAAAACCTAGAGTAATGGCAAATGCATGGTTGATACAATATAGGAATGAGTCAAAGGTCAAAGTTAACAAGTGTCTAGTTAAAGTAGAGATTAGATTACCTGAGTTTAATAAGGTATTATATCTTTATGTAGCACTATTTGGATAATCTGATGTGATCCTAAGAGTCAATTGGATTTCAAAGTATAGATCCAAGGTTTAATGTTTTTTGAATAAGGTTGAGTGTCAAGATGATTTTAGAAATCAAACACAACTTGAGGGTGAGAGAAGGGAATTAAAACTAAGGAAAAATTATATAATTTAACTCAAGAAAGCTCAAAGGAAGGGATGCCAATAATTTATCATTAATATAAATTAGATGTAAGAATATAAAGAACTATCTATGTAATATTATCCCTTTCTAAGAAAATTTTATGATGTGTTCCTAGAAGAATTATCAAGATTGCCACCTTAATGCAAGTTTGATTCCTCAATTGATGTCATACCTAGATTAAAACTATAGTCTAAGGCACTGTATAGAATGAAAACCAATAAATTAGTTGATTTAAAGTCATAAATTTAGGATTTGATATTGAAATGTTTGATTTGACCAAGTGTGTCACCATAGGGTGCTCCCATTGTTTTCATCAAGAAGAAAGATGAAACTCTTTGCTTATGAATAGATTATAGGATGTTAAATAAATAAATGATCAATAATAGATAGATATTTCTATGAATTGATGACCTCTTTGATAAAATTCAAGGGATAATAGTCTTTTCTAAGATTGATCTTAGAGTAGGGTATCACCAGTTGAGGATTTGTAAAAAGGATATCCCAAAGACAATGTTTAGGAATCAATATGGACACTATGAATTTATAGTGTTTCCATTTGGATTGATGAATGCAACAACATCATTCATAAATATTATAAATAATGTGTTAAGATATTACTTATATCACTTTGTGTTTGTCTTTCTTGATGACAACTTCATTTATTCAAAGGATGAAGAAGAACACTTATAACATCTATAATTTGTTTTACAATGTTTATAGAAGCATAGATTATATGCTAAGTTGTATAAGTGTGAATTTTTCCAAGAGAAAGTGTAGTATCTAGGATATATTATCTTTGTGGATGGTATTTCATTATATCTAACAAAAATAAGAGACATTATGGACTGGATGGCACCAAATAATGTGCATGAGGTAAGAAGTTTCATGGGATTAGTGAGCTATTAGAGGAAATTCATTTGTAATTTTTTAGATATAGATAATACAATTAAATCTCTTTAATGGTAGAGTCAAAGTTTAATCTAGTCATATAAGTATGAGGCAACCTTTCTAGAGCTGAAAATGAGTCTTACTTTAGCACTAGTGCCAAGAGTTTCCAATCCTAATGGCTAATTCTTAGTGATCACTAATGTGTCTATGGATGGAATTGGAGGAGTTATTATGCAATATGGTTTAGTGGTAGCCTATTAATCTAGGAAAATAAAAAATTATGAGGTGAATTATGCCCCAAATAACTTGAAATTTGTGGCAATTGTCAATACTTTACAAGTTTGCAGGCATTATTTGTTGAGAAAACTATTTGAGCTCAAGATTAATAACTTGAGACTCAAGCACATATTCACCTAATCAAATATAAATTATCATAAAAGATGATGGTTAGAGTTATTTTCTAATTATGATTTTGATATTAAATATATCAAAGGCAAGGAAAATAGATTAGTTGATTCCCTAAGTTGAAGGAGGTACATAACAATCATGGATACTATTAAGAGTACTTTAAGTGACCAAGTGATCAAATTCTCACTAGAAGATGAATTCTATGATTAGGTCATGAAATTTTTATTTGAAAATTCTTAAAATCCTAAGTATAAGGGATTCAAAATAGAGAATGATGGTATTTTGTGGTACAATAGTAGGATGTATGTGCTAGATGGAGATAATTTGAGGAACACTGGTAAAAGAACAAAAAATGCCTCATATTTAGGTCATATAAGAGTAAAAAATCTCATTATTGAGCTTACACCACTCTATTTATTTAAAGGAATCAAGAGAGATGCAATAAATTAGAGAGACCTAAATTTGGCCATTAATAACCCCCAATCAGGCTTTTGACTAATTTCCACCAAAATGCACAATTTGGCCTAAAAACACTAAAAAATGTTAAATGATGTGAAACTGACATATTAAAGTACTGATTTTGGCTAGGATATCCCTAAATGGGGTAGTGTAATTTATGGGCCAGCTAACTTTGATCATATCATTTTAAGTCAAAATGCCAATTTTACACCTAGGTGCTATAGATTGCTCTTTCCTATCAAATCTTTTACATACGATGCATGCATTATTATTTGTTGTTTAAAACATCCTAAATGGAATAATTCATCCAATGCATCTGATAGTGGCTTCGAATTCTAATCTAGTCAAATTTTGGACCAATAAAATGGCGTTTTGATCAATTTGAGTAATTTGTTCACAAAGTGCTTAAAGAGACTTAAGAGCTAATAAAATTAAATTAGATCCTAATCAATAATTCCATGGAAACTTGTTGAATAATTTGTTTTGGAAATGAATATTGAATATCTATATCATTAGGTGACCTCATTTCTTGAAAAGACATCCCTAATCCATAAATTCCATAAATATTAGGATTCATGTCTCCCATGCCTCATCAAAGTCCTTCATGCCTCTTAATTGCTCATCTATCCCAAATATTGATGAGCCTATTTATCAATTTTAATTACATAATTTAATTAATCATTAGCCACACATCTCAATCCTAAGATGGATGGTCTAGGTTAATTTTAGATATTTGTAAAATATATAAATAAGTGGCCTTACCACATCATTTTAAAGCTATTTTGGTGCAAAGTTATTATGTTCAAATATCTTCAAAGACATGATTATGAAAAGTTAGAATGCAAAATTGATTACAAATACTAATATAACTAGTGTTACCATGCCAAATTGATTCCAATCCAAGCTAATCCAAAGCCATAAGGTGTCAAGGAGAGATGGAGGTAGCCAAGCTTCCATTTCCAAGGACTTCATGAGCACAAGCTGAGCAAGCCACTACAACAAGCATTTTGGAGCATCCAAGGGAGGTAAAAGAAGGGATCTTTTGAATTTTAGCTGTGTCTTTTATTTATGTTTGTTAACTAAGCTCTCCCTAGTTTCTAGACCTAGAGATGTTATGCCAGTTAGTGTGTTTCTTTCATTTCATTTTCATTTTGAAACTAACATGATACTAACCATCCTCTCTTGAGTCAAATTCCTAGTTCACATTATAACATTCCTGGTGGGACCGAACGCATCCCACACATGAAGAAGATCATTCTATAACTTTGAAATCTTCATTTGGATCATTAAAACTCTGACAATTTGATTTTCTAACTTTTTTTTTCATGGTTTTACATGGTAACTGACATCAGTTAGTAAAACCATCATCGACTGGCATAGCTGTCATCAATCAATATTGGTATAACTGATGTTGATTAGATAATCATCATTAGTTAGTAAGTGTAACTAACATTGGTTATTTAACTAATGTTGGTCACTATGTTTTTCTTAAAAACACAAACCTGAGAGCTAAATAGGCCATTTTAAAATGCTTGATTTGGAGTCAGACAGACTCCATTTTGGATGATTTTTTTTAAAACCAAGTGTTTTCTCCTAAATTTTGAGAATTTGACATTAGTTTAGCTTCAATTTTCATAGATTTTTCACAAAAATTTGAAAATATATTTAAAATGTTTCTAATCTAACATATTTGCTTTTGGGGTGATGCCTTTAGGGTAGACAGGTAACTAACAAATTTCAAATTTGATAAAACATGTTTTATACCACCTTTTGAATTCTTTTAAAATGAATTAGGAACATTATTTTGGTGCTTAAAGTAACATTTAAGATGCTTAAATAAGTGTTTTTAGTATCAGTCTTCAAAGTTATAACTAAGACCAAGGGATCAAATGAACGCCACCTCATTTTCATTTGGGCTTAAAAATGAACTCACCTTTCCAAGATTTTTTGTAATCAATTAGTTGTTTAAGTTAAATTTTTTTGGAAAAAAGAGAGATGCCATGTGTATGATCTTCCATGTGTCTCTTTTAGGGAACCCTTAGAATTAAAAGTACCATTCATATTTCAAAAAGCCTAGTCTAAGGCTTAGAAAGAATGTCATCTAAAGCACTCCCCAAAAACTCATCAAAGTTTGGGTGACCTTGAAAATAACCCTAAAGTCTTTATTTTTATGTCTTTCATTTCATTACATCTTGTCTTATGAGGGGGATGTCATTACCTCTCACAAGTTAATTACAGAAGCTTTGACCTTGGGTTTCATCTCCTAGCATTGACTTCACTTACTCCTGAGTTACACACAGGATGTATCTACATTTAGACATCACACTACACTGAGCAAACAATAAGATGTAGTGGTTGTAAAAAAGACTAGACCTTTTTACAACTAGCCAATGCTATTTTCACCCAATTTTTGTTCTTTTCTTTTGCATTATTTGACGCTAAAGTCATTATGCAATTGATTCCTCTAGAGACATTCAAAACTTGATAGTTTAGTTAACCCCACATTTACATACTCTTTCTAGGATTTAGATGATTATACTTAATGTATTTTTAGATCATTTTCTCATTTGGTGTGTTTTAAGACTAACACTTGTTTATTTTTTCATAAATCCATGTCAAAACCAATTTGTCTATACATCACTCTTTTATCTAAAGAGGTGTTATTCTGGCCATTTTATAGCCACTTGTGCCTTGAATTTTTTTAAAATTGTTTGTGTGTGTGTCGATTTGAGTGGTGGGGGTAGCATTATGCTACCCAAAACATGTTAAAACCATTTTGCCTTTGATTATTTTGAAGCATCACATAAATCAAATCATTCAAGCATACTTACACTATTAGGATGCTCAATTTGTTTCAAGACTTATTTCACCTTGTATCAAAATCCATTTGTTTCAAACCACTTTGTGTATACCATTTAGACATTTTTCTTATGTCATCATGTTATCCAATCTTGTCTAGCTTCTTTAGTAAAATCTTATTTTTCATCGTTGAGTTTTTAATTAGCTTTGTCAAGTTTGGATTTAAACATTGATTTATTTCTTTTTAAGCCTCAATTCATGAGGCTAATACACAGATCTTTATCTTTTGGGTTGCATAACTTTGGTTAATCGATTACCTAAATTTGAAAAATATTGATTCTTTGTCTATTTAAATGCCTATCCTAATCATTATTTTTGCCTTTATTTAGGAAAACATAGCCTCTCTTCAAATGTCTTTTTCCTTATGCCTTATGCCAACTGATAATGTTTATGTTTGATTATGTGGTCAAAGTTATTTTCAAACTTGTTAGATTAAATCAAATCACATCAATGTTTATTTCAAGTATAAATTTTAACACCATTTGGCCAAGAGTCCTAGTATATGCCTCTTTATTTGAGCCTATATTTTGACTTCACATTTGTACAAAAGACCTAGAAACTCAACTTTTCCCTTTCCTAGTTTAGACCTTGTTTGGAACACTTTGACCTAGACCTTTAACGTGGTGGTTTTTATTCAGATGCTTAACCTTTTGTAGGTATGACATTTTAAATTAGAAATTTGATGTTAGGTTGTTTTATGCCAAGTCTTAGCACAAATCATTTTGGAGATATAGCTCCACTTTTAGACCATATTGGAGATACAACTCCACCTTTTGACCAAGTTAGACCAAGATTGAGCCATTTATCCTTTAGACATAGTTTTTTTAGAGTTTTTAGAACTCTAAACCTTTTTGTTTTAAATATTTCATCATTTACATGGATATGTCTGGCTATAATTATGGTGAAGTCACTTATAATCCAACTTATGATATAACAGCTACACAAAATCTCACTAGGAACCCCTATAGAGAAAAATTTTCTAAGGAGTTTTATTATTCTCCCTACAATACTCCATATGGGGAACATAGTCAAAATCTAGATCAAAACCTTGATTGGCATGAAGAGGCTTGTGAGGAGGAATTTGAAGTCCTAACTATATCTAATGTTGTTTGGGATATGGATCCATACCCTCTTTGCAATAATCAATACATAGAACACAGTCAAGAACTAGCTTATGAGCGAACTCAAAAATGGGGATGATATGGTTTATGAGGAAGAATTAGATGCTTTAACTTATGCAAGCAATCAATTTCTATGACATCCTCTTGTTATTTGATCATCGATTACCCTTAACCCTCCTTTGGATTATACTAGCTATCAAGCTCTACAATATCCAAGGAATACCATTACAATTCCTAGACCTAGTCCTTTGGCTTGTGTGAACAACCAAGCTCCACAACACCCTTTAATCCTTCAAAGATCTAGTTCTTTGGCTTGTGTGATAAATTAAGCTCCACAACACCCCTTCATCATTCTATGACCTAGTCCTTTATCTTTCATGGGCAATCGAGCCCCACAATGCCCTATCATTACCATTTTAGGACTTCATCCTTTTTCTCATCTGAGTAATCGTGCTCCCCAATGACATACCATTATCTAACCATAGGCCATTCCTCCTCCATTACCAATCCCATCCAAACCTCAACTGATTCAATCATTCAAATACCAATCTATGTTCAAAATAGGTGTCTTCCAGCTCATTAGAAACCAAGTCCAATAAAACCAACCAATCTAATATGTTTTTATTGAACCAACCACTTGTGATAAGTTAGCCTATGATGAATCACCTATTGATCCTATACTAGTTATCAAGGAGTCTCACACTAATGAGACAATATTTATTGATTCACTTCTTAATGATTATAACAATCTTTGGGAAAATCATTACCTTGACCCTATGCCTATTTTTCAAGAGCCTCCTATTGACAAGCAAGTCTCTGAGGAGTTGTCTCTTGACCTTTTTCCCATCCTAGAGGAGTCCCACTCTAACAAACTAGTTTTTTTGGAGACCATTATGCCATCATAGGATGTTACTTATCCAAAACCAAATATTTAATAAGACATCATTATGACAAATTACTCATTAGATGAAGAATTAGAGTTAGATTCACATTCTATTTTTAAACTGACATTGGATTTATCATTATAATCTAAATCAACATCAGTCTCAACATTTGATTCAAATTCCCTTGAGTTAGAATCATATTAAGAAGAATAATATATTCATTATTATTACAAAATTGGTTATTCATGCCTCGTAGATCAATTTGAATACATTTGTGATCCTTCTATGGTTTTTGAGGATGATTACTTCAACTTTGACACAAGTTATCCTAGTATCTTCTACAAGGACTGTGTGGCCTCTCCCCATTCCATTACCATTCCATAGGCTATTACCATTAACCAAGATAGCCATATTATTGAAATTCCATCTCTTATAAGTGTCAATTGGGATTGATAGAATCACAATTTGTTAAACTACATCCATGGTGACATAGTAGTTGAAGAAGAGCAAGGAGGCCAAGACCACATTCATGTAACAAAAGAACACTCTCTTACTATAAATTTTTTATAAGTGCTAGGATATAATCAAATTCAGAACTCAACATATTTTAGTGAAACCTTCTCAAAGGTGCTATGGGACAATCGGGACAACTTCATTGGTGAAAACGTTTTTGAAGCACCAATAGTTGAGCACAAAATTTATTCACTTTTTGATGAAGACAAAATCAAAGATCAAATCAAAATAACTTCCTATATATAGCCTAATAATATGATATCTACTCTTAGGCCCAAATAATAGAAAAATATGATGGTCTTATCAAGAGAACAAGCCTTCGGTCCCACCACAACCAAAATTATGTCAAATCTGGCATTAATAACATTACATGTGATTGAATGTCCCAATATTCATTTACTTCCCCACCATTATACATTCAATTATCATTGACCATTCCATTTAACAATCAAAACTACCATCCATTATTTGTCCTTATTTACTATCCATGGCCACACATTCCTTTGCAGAGGATATAAAGATACCTTGTTTCGATGCTTGATGGAATCAGAAGCAATGACCAATAAAGATCACAAAAGAATTATTGGAAACAAAATCTACAACCAATTATTGATATTATAATTATTTATATGAGGTGTGAGATAAAAATTAACATGATCAAGTATTCTATTTTTATCATTTTTTGATCAGGACATGCATCTCCCCATCAATAGGAATAATAGAATCAAAAACCATACCCAGGCCAAAAATATGTACCATATCATTTCAAATTACCATTTCCATTATTTAATATCTATTTTCTATTGTTATAGATCCCAACCATTCACCCTACCACTTGGGGGAAACCCTCTTAGCATTTTATCCAATCTATCAAAAACCATCATTATCCTTAGCAAAACCATACCATCCTATCATTCCATTCCTATCTAAACCAAAGCCTATTTTTACTCATCCTACCTAATCTTGTTTTGATCTTGGTTACTTTGGTTCTTCCTACACCTTTTATGGGAGGATTATAATTATTTTTCAAGAATTAATCAAATCCATGTTTATAATGACAATCTATGAAAGTAGTGTGATAGTTGATCTGGCAAGATATCTTTCATTCTATCGAGCTTGTTTATGTGAGCCTAATTATAACCACCTATGGGAAAATTAGTGTTTCACCAGTCTTGATACTGCTTATAACTACCTATGGAAATATTATTATGATTTAAGTATGCCATTATATCCTATATATAACCACCTATGGGTAAACCAAGAGAAACACTTATTTATCATGCATTGTCACATCACCTTGTCATTATTGTTTTCATTTGATTGGCTATTTGTCAAATTTGAGAACTTGTTGGGACCTTATTGGATTTTGCTTGCCTTTGATGTGGATGTAATTACTATGACTTGAGGTCATTTTAGGACTATGTGTGTCATTCTCAATTCATGTTGAGGTCACCTCAGTCCCCCTTTCCATACGTTCTCACCATTTTGTGAGAAACTTAAGCCAAATGCTCTCAACGTTTTGTGAGTAGGTATCTTATCATTCTATAATAATTTGAGATACCTCAAAATTCCAAGAACATTTATAACATTTAAAAAATACAAAAATATTTGTCCTATCTAACACTATTTAATTATCCTTGATCTACCTTATTGGGGCATGGTCATTGTTAAGATAATTTCTTTACTTTTGTTTTTAAGCTTTCTATTTGTTTGTTTATTTTAGGTTGTTTATTTATTTGGTTTTTGTTTGTTTGTTTATTTTTTCACTTGTTTTTCTATTTGCTTTTAGAACTATTTGGTTGACTCAGTTTATATGTGTTCATTGGGTGATTCCTTGAAAATATTATTCTTGATTCCATCCATATTCATACATCAACATTATCTTCATGGTTTTTATCATTGGTTCATTATTTTCAAGTGTTTATTAGATTAGGAGTTAGTCCTTATGCATATTTTAGCCAAGTCCTCATGATGTTATACCATGATGCCTACCGACATGTTCTATAACAAACCTAAGCTTCAAGAAATCTATTCAGTAATGGTAACATTTCTTTGACCCCAATATCCCAATTCCATCCTAATCACATCCCAAATAGAGTATTAAACATGAATGAATTTCAACCTTTATTTTTCATATGATCATCTCCCTACTAGTAGGTTGTTCCAATTCATCATTACCATCTGTGTTAAGTTATCATCATGATTGACCAAGTTTATCCTATTTTCCATAATCGGGGTTTAATGATTATAAATGCTTATGGACAAATCATTGCACACCATCCTACCTACATTTCTCAATGATCATAACCACCTTCATTCAAATCATTGTGTTGTCACCACTTTACTTTTTCTACCCATACAGGGGCATGTTATTATCTTATTTGTCTATTTTAATAGGGGAAGCTCCATCTTCTCAATGATTATAACCACCTTTGGGCAAATCACTGTATTATCATACCATGTTGCCACTATCAGGGTAAAATGTTTATAACTTCCTTTAGGCAAACCATTGTATATCATCCCACTTGAATTCTCAATGACTTTGAAAACTTTTTCAATATCATTATGTTTTCACCCCATCACTTTTCCTTTCTTTGGTACCCTCATTTCACTTCTTATCGAGGGACCATTTGATGACCTACTTATGCCAATTGTTCCCTCAAGGGGGCATCATACAATTAGTTTATCATCATTATAGTTATAGGCATACATGACTTTTTCATTCTTTGAGAATATTTTACTATGTTTATAGCTTACAATGCTTTCCCAAATAGAGGTAAACTATAGACACCTAAATTCGACCATTGATAATCCCCAATTAGGCTTTTAACCAATTTCCACCAAAATGCACAATTTGGCCTAAAAACACTAAAACACACTAAATGATGTGAAACTAACATATTCAAGTGCTGATTTTGGCTATGATATCCCTAAATATGGAAATGTAATTTATGGGCCAACTAACTTTGATCATATCATTTCAAGTCAAAATGCCAATTTTGTACCTAGGTGCTTTAGATTGCTCTTTCCTATCAAATATTTTACACAAGATGTGTGCCTTCATTATTTGTTGTGGACAACATCCTAAATGTAATAACTCATCTAATACATTTGATAGTGGTTTCCAATTCCAATCTAGTCAAATTTTGAACTAGTAACAAGGCATTCTAATCAATTTGAGTAATTTGTGCACAAAGTGCTTAAGCATGCTTAAGAGCTAATTAAACCAAATTGGAGCTTAGTCAATAATTCCATGGAAATTTTTTGAATAATTTGTTTTGGAAATGAATATTGAATATTTACATCATCAAGTGATATCGTTTCTTGGGAAGACATCCCTAAGTCATAAATGCCACAAATATCAGGATTCATGCCTCCCATTCCTCATCAAAATCCCTCCATGACTCTTAATTTATCCTCTATCCCAACTATTGATGAGCCTATTTATCAATTTTAATTACATAATTTGATTAATCCTTAGCCACATATCTCAATCTTTAAATGGACTGTTTAGGTTGATTTTAGACATCTACAAAAATCTATAAATAAGAGGCCTTCCCACATCATTTCTAAGCTATTTTAGTGCAAAGTTACTATGGTCAAATATCTTAAAATACATGATTATGAAAAGTTATAATGCATAATTGATTACAAAGCTTCATGTAACTAGTTTTACCATGCCAAATTGATTCCAAGCTAAGCCAAGCCAAAGGCACAAGGTGCCAAGGAGAGATGGAGGTAGCCAAGCTTCTATTGCCAAGGGCTTCATTAGCACAAGATGAACAAGCCATTACAATAAGAATCTTGGAGTATCCAAGGGAGGTAAAATAAGGTTTCTTTTACATTTTAGTTGTGTGTTTTATTCATGTTTGTTAACTAAGCTCTCCCTAGTGTCCAGGCTTAGAGATGTTATGTTAGTTAGCATGTTTCTTTCATTTTGTTTCCATTTTGAAACTAACACAATACTAACCAGCCACTCTTGAGTTAAATTCGTAGTTCACACAAATTTTATGTTTCATTGTCTAGAATAATAACGTGTGAAGTTTTAACTTGTGCATCCAATTAGATTGTTGTATCCATATGACATATTATAATGGAAGTGGTAGGTGATCAATATGGATTTTGTCCAAGGTTTACCATTATCATGAAATATGCATGACATGATCTTGGTAATAGTTGACAAACTAACCAAGGTAGCTCACTTTATACCAGGCAACATGCTAATGATGCACCTACTCTTATAAAGAGATTCATAAAGGAAGTTTTATAGGTTACATAGTTTCAGAGAAAATATTATTTTGGATCATGATCTAAGGATGACTTGTATATTTTGGTTGACTCTAAATTCATATCTAGGTAATAAAATGAACTACAACACTGCATATCACCCATAGACTGATGGATAAATAGAGTGAGTTAATCAAATTTTGGAAGATATCCATCATATGTATTGCATGGATCAATAATACAAATGGGAAGAGTACCTTTCATTGGCTGATTTTGCTTATAAAAACTCATACTAATCAACTTTGAAGATGACTCCATTTGAGGCATTGTAGAAAATAAGTTTTAGAACACCAACTAGTTGGGATAGGTTAAAAAATAGGGTAGTATTTAGAAATTGATACTTTTAGAAATGGAAGACAAAGTCAAGATAATCAGGTAGAGGTTAGCTGAGTATAATGATAGACATAAAATTTATGATGTTCTAAAGAGAACATCTAATAATTTTTTTTTTTGTGTGTGTGTGTGTGTGTGTGTGTGTGTGTGTGTGTGTGTGTGTGTGTGTGTGTGTGTGTGTGTGTGTGTGTGTGTAAATATACTTGTATATGCATTATTAACTAGATTTAAGGGGATTTGTGTGATATAGAGATCATTTATATTTATGTGTATATATTAGATATCGACTATGTACATATATATTTATGTATGCATTTATGATATTCAACTATGTAAATATACATTTATGTGTGCATATTTGATATTTGACTATGTGCTTATACATGTTAATATAAACCTATAATACAAATTTGTCAAGATTTTAAGGAAGGTATTTGTATTACATTATGAACATATCTATATATGTGAATTAGGGGTTAAGAATATGTTGTGTTGATTTTGATATAAACACTTATAGATTCAAAAATATAGTTATATTAGTAATTTTGAAATTAATTCAATAAGAATTATATTAATTCATATGACTTTGATAAATTATTCATGTTAGTCATCTTAGACAACCCATGTACAGGTAGGATGATGATTGAGTGTGGATTATGTTGTGGTTTTATATGAAGATCAAACCAAATTTTGTTATTAATTTCATATATTTTTATATGATATTAATGTGTTAAAAACTTTACCCAATGGAAAATGAATTTATAATATAAAATAGTCTTTTAAATAGTTTAACTATAGTCAATTGGGGGATTGAGCACGATGAATTATTTAAAGGCATTCAGACTATGGATGGCCCATATGAGGTTAAGTCGGCTATGTTTTTAGATTAATTATATGTATTTGATTTTATGAAAGTTTCAAAATGATTGAATTAGGAATGTTATTGAACGAAACATATGATTGGTTGTATGCTACATTTGGATTTTGTAAAAGTCTGTATGTTGTTTTAAATAAGTATAAATGTGGGGAAACTATCTAGTTTCTAAAAAGGGACTATGGGGCTATTTTATGGACTGGATGTATAGATTATAGTATATAGAATACTCTATGTCATGGACAATAGATGTCTACTTAGAATATTCTATATAAAATAAATAATTGTATTGTATTAAAAATGTTTTATGGATACACACACACACACACACACACACACACACACATATATATATATGATGTTATACTTAGTTGTATTATTATTTATAACATTACTACCATTGGTGTGTAATTGATTTATTGAGTTACATTTTAATGGTATGGATATAAGCAATAAAATATCATAATTAAGAGAGTAGTATAAGTAATTATGATGTTTAGACTTGCTTGGTTTTTATGTGGAATTTAAATTTTAATTTTAAAGCTTAAAATATATTGTTTTTTAATGGAGAAATAACACTATGAGTTACTTGGTATGATAAGTAACTAACAATTTTAATGAGATCATACCTAGATAGTATATTTAAGACTATTTTTGGATTATGTTTATTATATGTATAAACTAGATAAATGGATTCATTATACTTCATTGATGGACTAAATGAATATATGCTAAATTCTATACTTATCAAAATTTGGATGTTCTAAGGAATAATATTTATGAATGAATCTATTATATTTTTTATTATTATATGTTTTTTTAATAAATCTCACATTCATGATCTGAATTAAACATTGGGTATATTTCATTGGCTTAATTAGCATCATCAATGCAAGACAAAGTGTAATCTAATCAAGTGGTGTGTATGAATTTGATAATCCTAGAGATAATTTATTATTGAAACTTTGGACAAATTAATGTTCGATAAATATTGTCACTTAATATTTCATATAGTTTTCATATTTTTGTAATATCATATTAGAATAGATATTTTTATAGTTCACATTATATATTATATATATTCAACACACAAGTTATGGCTTGTTAGTCTGGATTCCCACACCACCATTATCTATCCATATGTGAAGGGAGGGCCATACCCTTGTTTGGGAGATAGTGTAGGGGATATTTGGTCTATGGTTGGTGTAGAAGTGCTCAGATGATGCTCTCCCTCCTATCTAGAGTACTATACTTGATATTATATTTTGATACTTAAGTCATAGAGACTCTTGAGTCATGAATACTCTTATTAGAGAATCTTTGTATCATTTTTTATCATTTGAGATACTATTATGTATTGTTGAAACTATATATTTTATTCATTGTACATATAGAATAGAGGCTATAACATTATATCAGTTATGGTTGAACTTGTACTATTTCATTTATGATGTGATGTAATAATTATGGTAATTCAATATTGTTCATGAATTTTATATATGTTCATGGTGATCTTAGCTAAGTAGATTAGATATGAACTTTAGGGTTAACTAAATTAATATAGTTAGTTAAAGATCACTAGTTAGCATTTATCATGGTGAAATATATATGTTAAATATGTGTATTTTTTTAAAATTATTTCAATATTTTAGTAAAAACTAGTGGGGTTGTTACACCATGGATATATTTGAATCACCTCAATATGATGAAATATATTGCCATTCTTTACTGAGAATTTTTGCTTGGATCTCCTCATGAAAAAGGCATCTTTATTGTACAAGTAAGGGATTATAAACACTATAAAACACACAACAAGAGGCACAACTTATACCTTAACTTCATCAATGAAATTTGAATTAATAAAAAAATTAACCTTGGATTGTTTGGTCACCTTGATGTCTACACCTTTATTTACTGAACCCAAATTATATAATCTTGGATGATTATAAGTTTATTACCCCAATTTGACTACCAAATCCTTATTAATATTTTTATGAATAAGTATTAAAAAGATCATTTGATTTTTTTTCCTCATTTGACTCTTAATATGGAAAATTTTACAAATTTTCACTATCTAAAAAAACTAATACTACCTAATCATATCTCTCTATTGATGGATGCACATCACAAAGTATCATCCAACTGAGATTTTCAACCAATATTCTCACCTTGAAGATAAGACATGGCCTTTTTTCTTCTTATTCCTGAATGGATGTAATTATAGATATATATTCCAACACCTATCCTCATAATGAATATCAACATTACATTCACCAAAAAAATTCTTAGTATCCTTTTTAGAAAAAGAAAAATAGCATTTTTATTACCTTACCCTTTACCTTTTCCCTTTTTCTTAGAGCTACTTTGAGAGGTAGATGGATCCTTATTATTTTCCATATCTAAGTAGTGATATTTATAACAAGTCTTTGCTACATCTATAGGCTTAGGTAAGAGGAGTGGAATATTAAAATGACTATATATTCCACCCATGTGGTTTATCAAGAGATCATGAAATGAAACATATTTTCCCACTTGGATATCCATCTTATGAAACTCACTCCTGTACTCCTACAAACTTTGGCCTTGAATTTACCCAAGATATTTCCAATACATGGATGCATATTGCTCATATAAAATATGATATAATTGATTTTTGATTAGTATTTTAAAATCATCTCACTTAGTAATAAGAGGAAGATTATTTATAACTAAATAATGAACATAGCTCTAAAACCTAGTCAAAGCATGACTAAATAATTTTAACCTTGAAAAATAAATATGTTGTATTTCATTAATAAATTGTAAACTAAAATATAACTCAATTTATTATAGGTAATGGTATATCTTCTCTACATTCAAATCCCCATCATATAACTAAATTTCAATGTTTTCCTCATCTTTTAATGAAGGTGGAGTGAGGTTAGCATGGGGTTTTTCTTCATTCTTCTCATGGCTCTCAATATCATCCTTCTTATTTTCTTTCAATGTCTTTATGGAAACACCAAGCTTATCCATAAGAATCCACATGATGGACTCCAATTGGTCCAACTTACTCATATAAAGATAAAATCTAGATACTCCTTCAAAATTTCAAAAGTTCTCATCTATTTTTCATGCATCTTCTTCATTAGCATGGGTCATGATTTTTATTCCTTATGGAGATACTTGATTGAAATGGAACTAGGAAACATTGACCACTATCACTAATATACATGTTGATGAGCATAAATTTGTAATCAATTTAAATAACACACAAAAGGACTTAAACTAAACTATCTTTGATACTAATCTGATTCATAATCTAAGTGGATATTCTACTCATAGATTCATCAACATGGATACTAAATAACTAGCTCACTATAAATTTAATTTATGAATGTCTATGTTCCTAAACACATAAAAATAGAGATTAAAAATTATAGATAGCTAAATATATGACTTGAAAAAAAATTAACATGTATTAATGAATGAGAAAATAAAAATTTAAATTAAAAAAAAAAATCCCTGGAGAAACCCAGAGTGAAAAACTCAAGTGGGTAAGAAAATGTGATCCCCTTCTACTATGAAATGCAAAATGTATAGAAGTTACTACATATTATGGCATTAATTGATAGGAATTTCATTAACATCCTATTAAAAATCATATAAAATGAATTTTGTGTATTTATATAAACATCTCTATACTCACACACACCTAAATCAATCGCTTTCATTTGACAACAATGAGAAAATCATGAACCAAGACTCAAATTCACTAGAACAATGTGAGTCCAACTACACACATATCAATACCTTTGTACCTTCCTCAAAATTTTATTTATGCCCTCAAAAACCTAGGTATTTCCAAGGAACTAAAATGACCTATCATGAAAAAGAACTTTTTTAACCACTTTTTTTATGCATTTCTTAATGGTGACAAAAATGTCAGAGTATGTAAACATGTAATTATAGAGATGTCATGATGGTTATACAAATTACACCTATAAATAATGATGGTGAGATTTTCATCACTCTATTATGAGGTTGTTTTAGTACATTTGGGTATTTTTTCTAATTTCACCCTGCATAATGGGGCAATTTTATCATCTGGAAAATCCCTCTACTTTGAGATATTGAAACCTCATGTTTGATCAAGAGTGTATGGATCACACACACCTATTCTAATTTTACCATTGAAACACATTTTAAATAATTTTTTTAATAAAAATTATCTTACATAAGTGTCTTTCAATAACATTTACATATAATTGGGCATACTTTAAATATTTAATATAAATTACCTAATACAACTAGATCCATATTTGGATCAATATGTGCATGGTCAATATGTAATAATTCACTTCATCCTTATATTCACCAATATAGACACTTATCATAAATTATTTATTAATTATAATATAATTTCCATTTACTAAATAATATACCTTATATATAATTGGATGCATAATCCTCTTCAACCCTAGTTTATCTATCATCTCCTTAAAACTAATATTATTAGTGTTATGACTATCAACTAAAAACTGATGAAAGTTATATCCAGATATGTATATGGTTTTTAAAATATTCTTCCTCTATGTTAGAACATTATATTATTTCATTGGTTACACCCTCTTCATCTTAAGAGTTTCTCTACACTTTGTCATTTATGTTGTTCACTGATGAAATAATTTCCTTATTTATTTGTGAATGTGTGTATTTGCATCATTCTTCATATTGTGATGATTTTGTATATGTGGTATCTCAAACACTCTATGTCTTATTTCACCACATCTAAACAATATATAAATGAATAATATTCATCTACCTCATCCATGGGGATTTGTATAACTTTAAGGATATAATATTCCTCTTTTTGTAATATTATTATTAAAATAAGTAGAAAGTTCCCTCTCTTGCATATACTTTACTCAACCAATATTTATTTGTCCTTGAGAACATGCTAAATTTCCCATTCCTCTCATTGTACCTTGTTATCTATGGTAAAAATTATCTTAAAACATTATCAAGCATTGATAAGCTTATTTTACTAAAGGAAATCATATCATTCCATATTCATCTTGAATGGAAATACATAATCCATTCACATACGTCAAGATATTATTAGTTTCATATTCAACATGACCCAATCTGATAGAGAATATATATAAATCACTAGTGTAAACAATCATCTCTATTCATCTCAGGTTCTATATTTTATTGTATAAATTAAACTATAAAATTAAAAAAAAATGTACATTTTATTTTTTAGTCACTTTATCCAAATCCTTTATCTTATCTTTATATCTTAAAACCCTCTATGTCTACACATGCTCCCACAATAAAGATACATGCCCATTTATATTCATTACATAAAAACTCATTTTATTTGGACATCACATCTTCTCATACCCAAAATATTTATTTAACTTAGGTATCAGATCAATGAGTTCCTTAATACACAAGCTACCAAAATGGTGTGTCTATTTTTTATTCATTTTTCATTCTCACAATAGCTTATAAAAATTTGTCATTTGGTTCATCTATAAGTTCATTCACCTAGATATCAAGTCCATATTATTCTAATTTATTATTAATTTTATCATCAACAACTAATCTTATGTGTTATGTGGTCTCCATAGCCAATAATCAGGATTTCATTCCTCTTATTACTATAAGTATTGGATCTTTGTGTGCTTTTGACACTATTCAAATGTGACCTCTATTTTCCATTTCCCCCTTGGATTAAAAAAACACCTTCTACCAATACTTTAGTTATTTGAAGATTATTATTATTTCTTTCTACACACACTCATGAATGTGGGAAATATACTACACTTCATATGATTCAACAACTTAACTCATCAAGATCCTCATGCATTCACTCTAGAGGTAAATACTATTTTGAAACTAGTTAATGTATACATGTTTATGGGGTCAAGTAAAGGAAAACCTTATATTAGGAAAGGCATAGATTCAAATAAAAAATAAATTGAATTTTAATTCTATGTGGGAAAAAAATGAAATGAACATGAACCCTATTGATATCAATTGAGGACTTATAAATTTGAGAAATATGTAGTCTAATTACAACATTATAATCTAATTTTAATATTATATTTTATGATGTGTTATACCCTAAGTCCATACTTAAATATATGAATTTCATACATATTTTCTTGAACATGGTCTGGTTCTTTCTAGTTTAGCTTGTCTTCTTTAATATCTTAATAAATTATAGTATTTTAATATTCATTATTTATTGGAATTCTCTAACTAACAACAAAGAATATCCAAATCCTCTTATTAATGGCCAACCCCTAGCACCAATATGCTCATGATTTATATAGAAATGAAAAAATTAAACCATTAGGAATTTAAAATGATTCCTTCTTCATGTTTTTATATAGCCATCATCCTAATGCGATGCTTTTGATTACATCTATCTACACTTTGTCAGTTATTAGGATATTATTATTTGTATTTCATGACACTTGGAATTATAAAATAAAAATGGATCAAAACATGTTTGCCTAACTATTTAAGTCACTTTTTATAAATAATATCCTAAAAATATGGTCAACACTTATAGGTTATGTAATATCATAGTGAGTGAAAAATGTTTAGAGGAATAATACACACAAAGGATAATGTATAGATCCTCAAAGTTGCATGTGGAGTACATGTGTATAATATGATACATAATGTTATAAAAGATAGTTCTAAATATGAATTTATACACAAATCTCCATCTTCATATTATATTTAAAACTTCATAGATCAAAAAAATTGAAAAGTTACCTAACTTCACAATACTTTAACTATTTGAATTTGTGTAAGGCTGCAAAAATAAATTTCAAAAGATGAGTGAAACCAAAGTCATTATGTAAAACTAATTATTTTTAATTCAATTTTGAACTAAAATTCTCCTACATTATACTACTTGTGCAAGTGAAATGAACTATGATCTCTTTATTATGTGCATTTTATTGTTATTCCATGTTTAACATATTTTAATGCATTCATCCATGTCACATACTCAACTTCTCATCCTTTCAACTTAATTGAATATTATTAATATTATTTTTCACATATATTATTTTTTAATATAGACTTAATCATCCTCTCCACTTATTTTATTTACTTATCAAACATCTATTATTTCCAATAAACTTATCCAAAATTTGTGCTTGCAACTTCATCACTACCCTATCCATCATGGTAAGTCTATAAATATGACCTACTAAGAATGGGTGAAATGTCTATGCCCTTATGAAATTCAATATCATTTGCATTGGATGAAAATTTTATTAACACCTTGCATGTTTAAATATTATTCCGCTTCAATTTTTATATGTTTATTTTGGAAAACTTTGCTTCTTAGGTTCACTAAGACCATGTTTCCCACTTAACACTCTACTTCTCATTTATTCAAATTTATGTGTTGTTTGTATTTTAGATATCTCCTCTCTACATGTTAATGTAATTTATGATGTATGAATTTAATGTAATAAAAATATATATTCTTCTTCAACACTCTTACTTATTTCCTTTTTTATGTCTCATAATTTTTTGACTTCTCTTAGACTACTCCCATAAACAATCTAAAATTATGTCCTTTTAGTGCTTTTATTTACTAAATTGTTATGATAAAATTTACCCTATGTGAAGACTGAATCCTATGTTCCTATCTTCCATATAATAGCAAATACCAATAGGTTACTAGTTTTTTTCCCACCTTCATCTAACCATACATCTAAGGATGATACACTGAAATTGACTAAAGCCTAGTATCAATCTTCTTCCCTAATGTTAACCTAGTCATCCTTGCTAGTATATTGTAAAATATGAAGTGTTGTACAAATATTTAAAAATCTATTTTTATAAGATCCCAACATGCCTTCCCTTAGTTGGATATAGATATACTAATAACTCCAATTATATAAATAATTTTATGTCTTGTTCAAACATTGCATACATAATGTTTCTAACATCACTTAAATAAGAAGCTCAAGACATGCCATTGATCTCATCTTATGTCTTGGGACATATTTAAATAGATAATTTTTGAACAAAAATAAATGTATTAATTAAATGTTACATTCCTACATTATAAACCTCTATAATATCACCTAAAAATATTTCTTATGACTTTAGCATAGTTTCATGTTTGTTTGATCCATTTTAATTTATATCCCAAAATAGGCTTTGTATAACATCTATACATCATATAAAATTGATATGATATTCCAAATTTAACATGCTTGATAGATTTTTTTAACTAATTTACAAAATTCCATCTATATACAAAATTATGAAAATAAATATACCACTTTCCTTTTTATGATACGCACATGGATAAGATGTTTTTTATATAATCCCAATTAGAAACACATAGATTTTAGAATTAGGATTTGATATCCTTGGTGATTATGTTAGGTTGTAAAGATAAATTTTTAACTTGTATACAAAGTCCTCCTTTACTATCATCTTAAAATGTTGAGGCTGCATTATATATATTTATTCCTACAAATCCCCATGATGAAATGTTATCTTTAAATCCATCTATTAAATTTCAATATTGAAATAAATAATAATAAAATAAATAAATATAATTAAAGTTAACTTAGTAACATGACATTTTTTTTACCAAGATCAATTATCTCTACCTGATATAGCCCCTAAATCTAACAAGAAATATTTATACTTATTTTTTTCTCCTTATGCATTTTACTTCTTCTTTAACACCCATTTTTAGCTAATATGATTTTTACCAAAAGGAAATTTTACCAAGTCCCACTATTTATTTTATCAAAGGAATCCATTTATTCCTCCAAGGAAATTTCCCAAGACTTATTTTACATTTGAACTAACTTTAGCCTTCATAGTATTTGGGTCTTGATAAAAATTTGACAAAATTGTTTTATTTATTTGATAGGTTAAATTCAAGTTTTATAGGAACCTAAAATCCATCATTCAATAATAAAAAAGTACAAATAAGAAATAAAGAAATAGGATCATCCTGGCCTATTGAACACAAAAAGTTAGTAGAGATTTAGAAAAAACAACTACTAAAAACCCTAAAAACAAAGCTACATATTATATTCCTTAGAGTGAGTCTCCTTCCCACTGCCACCTATCTTATTCTTCACATTTCTACTTATCATTCCTCTAGTTTTAGTTCCCTAACCTTCTACCATGTTTTTTACTTGTTCTACCAAGTATTTGACCTTTTCAGTTATCAATTTTCCTTTCTTAGTGGTGTGTATTATCAAGATGATGGTGAGGATTTCTTTACCTTTTGGGGTTACTTTAAGATTACCTCATTCCACCATTTTTATTTTCCATGTCCTTTCCCTTACATCTTCAACTTCATATTTGAAATTATTCTATTATTCCATAAATGAAACTAGATTCCTAAACATTTTTTATATAATATCATGGAACTCTACCAAATTATACCTATAATCCTCCGAAAGCTGGGATGAATCAGCATCCCTCCTCCAAACCTCTACTACCTTTAATTCATGGATTTCAAAGTTAGGGTTTTTTATACCATATTGGAATTGAAGACTTATTTTGACCATAT
The DNA here is from genome assembly GCA_037957365.1 of Torreya grandis. Taxonomy (NCBI): domain Eukaryota; kingdom Viridiplantae; phylum Streptophyta; class Pinopsida; order Cupressales; family Taxaceae; genus Torreya; species Torreya grandis. The sequence goes on from JARHVA010004061.1 coordinate 762,002, forward strand.
TTCTTGAGATCTTATATGGGGGAGAAGGATCACACACTTTTCTTTTGTCTTTCTTCCCCCCTCCCATGGTTAAGCTAAGTGGGTAGAAGGAAAGGCCTCACTCTCTATACCCTTAGCTAATATATCCTTATAAGAATTCTTCTCTTTGTTTCTTTCCATTAATTGGATTTCATGGATTCTTATAGAGGTCACTCTTTTAGTGAGAAGGATAATTAGTCCTTATTAGATTATGTTAGTAGTGGGTTTTTATTAGAAGGATAATACTATGTATTCTAGTGACATGAGGAGATAATATAACAAACTATCTGATGGCCTTTAAATTTATTTAATAGCAAGAAATGGTGAAAAAATATATGGGTGACCTTTTCTTCCAAAGTCAAGTATCATATTAACTATAATCATACATCCAACCATCTTTGTAGAAGGATAGCCCTTGGAAATCCCTTCTTGTCTATTTGGTAGATGGTGTCTAGACCAAAGAAGGCCTATATGAGCTCCTATTTCCATCACAAGTCTATAAAAGCCTTAATTACCTCATAATTCATGTTGGCTACATCTAAAATTAGATCATATGTAACTTCCATATTGACTCACCTAAAGATTACATGGCACTATGTATAGTCAGACATGAAATCCCTAACTAGAATCTAATCATGCCCTTCAATCTTGAGCATAAACTCTATGATTCTACCCTTTTGTAACTTCCTCCAAACTATTAGGCTGACTTATAATTATGAAAAGGAAACTAGTTTGTAATGATCATGATCTCCTCCCATTATTTTGGTCATATTTATGCTTGTATGTTAAGTGTTGCAATGGGCCAATTAATAGTTCAAAATTTTGATATTTTGTAGCTGTTATTAGGAGTATTTTTGAAATGAGGCATTTCACCATTGGATTCAAATTTGGTGTCATTATTATGACGTAAAGTGAGTTTAAACCTTTTTTAATCATGATTTTTTTCTCTCACATGTGTCCTCTCTAAAAATTTTAGGAACTTAGTGTTTTGAGTCATTATTTATCAAGGGGTGGATATGTGATGGAATGTTGAGGCATCCAATCCATGTGGAGAGTTTTGAGTTAATTACACACATACTTTCTAGGGTGTCTGCCACCGTGTTGCCTTCTCAAAAGATGTGAGAGATTGTACACTTGATTGAGTGAAGGATATACTTGGCATTGGCTATGATTTAGTTGGTTTTATGGGATGGTTTAACCTTTCTCTAAAGGGCATTTAGGATGTTGAATTAGTTCCCTTATATAGGCATTTAAAAAATTGTTATGATAAATGTATAATGTAAATTAGGTGGTCTATAATTTTCTAGTATTATTATAGTTTTATATAATTTTATTTATACTAAAGTTATAGATTCTTCTTCTTCTCTTTTATCATCCTCTAATTTATATTAATCTTCCTCATGCAACATTCATTTTGGTTAGTCCTCTTCAATTACCTCATATATAGGCATATATTATCCCTTTTCTAATTCAACATGCACCTTTTAAATTTTTTTATTTTATTTTTGTTCCTATTTTAGAACCCATGTAAAATATCTAAAGATTATATTATGACTATAAATATTTTTTATGGGTTAAAAAATTTATATTATTTTACACCAGTACTATATCTAATAAATATATCCTTAACTGATTTATAATCTAGCATAATCATTTCTTATTTAAAAATATACATATAATCATCATAACCAAATACCATAATATTTTTTAGATATGTTTTATACAATTCCATGCTTATTATGGATTTTTATCTACCAAGTCTATTATGGGTGATCTATTCATTAGGTAACAAGTAATTGTGAGTGCTTCTACCAAGAATTTCCTTTCTAAACATAAACCACCTAGCATATTTCTCACATTATCCATTATTATATGATTTATATGGATTCATATTTTTCATTTCAATTCCAAAGTCCTTACAAAACTACTCAAATTCATTTTAGTGTAATTCTCCACCATCATCACTTCACAAAACCTTAATCTTCTTTGCATATAATTTTCAACATGAGCCTTAAACACCTTGAACTTATTGAATACATAATATTTATTCTAATTAAAATAAACCTATGTTTTTATGATTAGTCATCTATGAATGAAACATAGTACAATGAATTTCTTACTATAGATATTTCATATCTCCAAACACACATACATATGTAGTAACTACAAAATTTTAACTACTCTAGTAGCTCTACTAGCAAACATTAATCGATTTTTATTCCCATATACAAAATGTTCACATAAATAAAAATTTAAAATATAGTATTTTTTATACATACCTTTAGTTTTTAACATTCAAATGACTCTCGCTCTCTCTCTAATATGACCCATCCTCTAATTCTAAAGAATTAAATTTTACATAGGAAGTGTAGGAGTCTAATCCAATTCATTTTTAATCTCAAGAAAATCAAAGTTATCAAATCATCACTTATAGTGTTTTCCTCAAGTTTGAAAAACATGTAACTCTAGACTTCCCTTTCCAATACTTCAGATCCAAAAAAATATTTTATCTATATTTATTAAATATAGCCTACATATCCACATAGTTCATCTTAATTACAAAAATTAGATTTCTATCCAAAAATTAGATTCTATAGAACACTAGGGAGGATTTTAACCCTTTCATATTTGAACATCAAAATGACTATCCTTAAACCTAAGATATTGTAAAATGAGTTATCTCTAAAGAATTAATTACATACATTGCTCTTTTAATATTCAAGAAACCACTCCTAGTGGGAATTAATATTAAAAAAGGCACTTGAGTGAATAAACTATGCATCATGGCATGCATGTAATCTTGAAGTTGCTAATAATATATCCCCTAAGTCTTCACTAGATTTATTTTCTTCTAAATAATGGGAATCATCAGATGATTTACCATTTTCAAATTTTTAAGATATACATTATTTCTTAAAATTCCTAATTCTACTATACTTCCAAAATTTATTCTTATCTCTTGTAGTCATCATAGACTTATCCTTCTATTTTCATCATTATGACCTCTTCTTATCATTCTTCGGAATGACCTCTCATAAAGAAGAGATTTTTTTTTTTGAAATTCTCAATAGACTTCCACCTTATTTATTTTGATAATAACTATACTATTGCATCCTCAAAGTTTAATTTGGTTGTAATAATAGTGGTTTCCATAAATTGATTATCCCAAGAGTCATAAATAACAGAGCAAATTAATGCACTTTTATTCATCTAATTTAATTTTGACATAAATTAACTGAATTAGAATAGTATTGGATATGTTTAAATGTTCTAACATATATTCACCATTATGCATTATTGATGAATGCAAATTATTTTATAGAAACATTTTTTTCATTAAATACTTTGTTTAATACAAAGTCCCCAAATTTTACAATATTTCCTAAGTAGTTTCCTCTATCAATACATTTACTAAGTTAGACATACATGAATTAATTGGAATATTTTCCTTCCTATCAATATTTTACCAATCTTCTACCTTCATATCTATAGGTTTCATTCTTGATAAAAAAACCCATTGATATCTATCCAAAATAAGATCTTCCATCTTGAGATTCCACAACTCAAAATTTTCACCATTAGATTTTTTGATATCTATACTTATGGTTCCCATCACTTAGCACAAATTTTCTTACATCCACAAATCCTACTCAAGAAATAATTTATCATAGGTAAAAAAAACCCTAACACTTCAAATAAAGTAAATCTTAGCTATCAAGAACCAACTTTGTGGCCCCCTCCCAGATACTAGACTATGGCTTGTTTTAACATGTTTTGATAGCATTTAATTAATGTCAGTTGATGTTGGTATTGTTTTCATATGGTTGTGATGCAGGTAGATTGGATAGCCGATGTGATATAGTAGTAGAGGCTCATATTAGTTTCAGTATTTCTTGATATGCATACGGCTTACACTAGATTTAATTTATCTTCTTTTTATATATGTTACTTTATCCTAGTTACCTTATTATATGATATTATTTTAGCATGTCTCATTGATGTAGATTGACATTGATTTTTTTGCAAGTATTGACTATGCTTCATAGTGCATGCATGAGTTCATGGTTATTAGGACTAACTATTTCCCTTCTCAACTATAGTTGATTATACTTCATTTATCATTTCATGACTAATGATTCATGTTGAGTTATTATTATTATGTTGGTAGTATTTGGGTACTACTGATGTCTTATTTGGTGGATGTAGGCACCAGGCCATGAGATAGGCTCATCATTGGGTTTATACATTTTGGGTATATTACAGGCAATTGAACAGTTGGAATGTCTATTTGATATATATAGTGTGTACTATGTGATATTGAGCCACTGTGAATTATATTATATTGTGTTATTACTTCCTACCCTTATTTAGTCTTACCTCTCTTATGTACTATGTAGTTTACTATTATTTATCCATCATGTATTGGAGGTTATACCTTCATATTAGATTGTCCTTTTCGAGTGTTGTAGAAACTTTTGTGAGCCATTTGAGTAATCATCTTTTAACCAGGCTGGTTTGGGTTCATCTAGACTTGTATGGGTCTCTTGACCTTGGAAAAACATCTTTAGTAACTTTTGATGGAATTAACCTACTTAGGTTCTGATTGATTTAGGGATTTTGTTAATTATTATTTATGGTTTATATTAGCTATTATCTTAGATCATATATTTTTTTCTGCATCATTCTTGGGAGGAAGTTAGAATGTGGTTGCCAATGTTTTCCTATTATAGACTTCAATGACTTTGGTGATTGTTTATTTATTAATGATTTTATCGATTATTGCTATATGATCAACTTACGACTTGTTGTTTATCTATTTTAATGATTTTTCATAATTATCGTGATTTAAAAAATTTCACTCCTATTTATTATTATTTTATTATCTTAATGATTATTTTGTTTCTTTATATTTAGTGATTGAGTTATTAGTTATTCTACTCTACTTTTATTATTTCTTTGTGAGCTAAGAGAGTAACAAAGTGGGATCTATTGTTTTTTCTTATCTCTTCTATTTTATTATTCCTTTTAGATTTATATTGTTACGTGCATATATATATATATATATATATATATATATATATGTATGTATGTAGGTATGTATGTATGTATGTATGTATGTATGTATGTATGTATGTATGTTATACACACACACACACACATTATATTTCTATGTGGTTGGAAAAAGAATGAGGTGGATATTCTCTTATATATATTTATATTTATATATTTATTGTCATGAACTATTATATATATACACACACACACACACACATATATATATGTATATATATATATATGTATATATATATATATATATATGTATATATATATGTATATATATATATATATATATATAATTTTGGCTTGGGAACTATACCAATAAGGAGGCATGGACTAGTTTGAATAGGATGGATGCCAAGAATGGAAGTTATGGCATAATGTAGGGGAGGTCAGAGGAAGAATGGTGGATGGGAGAAGGATGTAGGCTAGGGGAAGAAGAGTATAGAGTAGGAAATATAATAGAGCAGGAGGATAAGATGTAGAGCAGGGTGTATGGAGATACAACATGCCATTGAAAAGGAGCTAGGTGAGTGGAAAAAGGTGTGTGGAGTGTGGAGTCTAAGGAAAAAAGGTGTAAGATAGAGAAGGCATAGATAAGGAAGAAAATAGATAGCAAGGAAAAGATGAAATACATCCCAAGGGTCATGTAAAGGCATGGGAAATAGAAGAAGAACGTAGTAAAAGGAAGAGAAGGGAGTTACATGGAAGGGAAATATAAGGCAATGTATGGCTAGGCTTGCCCGTGGTGGGTTGACTAGGTGTAAGATGAGGGAGTGTCCCCTAAACACCTATTTTGGAGAGCTAGTTAAAAATTAAGGAAACATTGTATCCTCCTAATCTGTAAACACCACCAATATAGCTCTGCATACTCAACATTATGACTCAGATCTCTTATTTAGTAATGAAGAGTGGGGCTAAGAACTTGGTGTAGAAAGGGGTACAAATAGAATTGGTGGCTTTATTACTTTAGGTAAGTCATTTTACGTGGAATATTGGTATTATGGTTTTATTTTTACATGGAATGTGGTGGAAAATATAATGTTCCTATTTTAAATATATAAATTATTAATAAAAGGTGGTATGAGTTTCTAATTGGGCATGTGATATTCGAGGCCTCTTTATTAAACTAAATGAAAGAGTTAAATCAGGGATTATTGAAATCTAAACATTCTCTTATAGGGTGAAGATTAATCTAAACACTTACATTACCCCAAACTAGCTTAATTACCATCTTGAGCATTAGGCTCCACCTGGAATTACTATTATGGATTTGTTCATTTTTGATATGCATGGATCCTTTTCGAGTTCAATATTGACTTGGAATTGATTGGAATATCAATACCACTATCAAAACCTCTATTTTTACTCTTGGTCTTAGAGTGGGTTATTTTTCATATTGATTGAGTCAAAACTTCTAATTTAAGGTTATTAATGGGTGTTACCATTTTAGTTAAATGAAGTCACTTTTCCATTGCTTTCAGATCTATTAAAGTAAGTGATTGAATTTATGTTTTCTAGTACTTGGCTATATTAAATCTAAGCCAAGTTAAATTATATTAATGAATGATATACCTACATATTTTTTACTCGATTGAGTTTTTGTGGCTATTGGGAGTCAGTTTCACTAAGTTTAATTATTCCATGCTCGAATAAGCCCTTGGACTGAGCATTGGCCTTGACTAGACCTTCCATATTTTGTATTTGATATAAAAACCTTTAATTTACATCATAAATCATCAACATGAAATTTGATCCTCTTGAGAAAATGTGTTACCATAGGTTAGGATGAAGAGTCACTAGTGCGTTTATGAATTGAAGAGGGAACATTATTTGGATAATTCTTATTAGTATCAAAGGTGTTTTGAGTAGTAATAAAAAAGGTTTGATTTATTTGAGGATGAGTTATTTAAAGGTTTTGAGGCATGAATTCATTATGTGGTAAAGTCTCATCATTAGTAGTATACATTGGTTGAGAAGTAGTACTTATAAATATACATCCAATTGGTTGAGACTATCAATTGACCATTTTCACTTTTTCAAACAAATTATTATCACAAGGAGATAAATTATTATGAATTAATGAATTTAAAACATCTCATAGTTGAGGATCATTAGTATAAAAGTGCAATGATGTGTCATGGCTAAAAGGTTATATGAATGCATTAGTGACTCTTCAACCTTGAAAAGGTTTACCTTGGTAGTTATTTATATAAGGTGATTCATGTTTCTAATATTGGTTACCTCTACCCAAACTATTTATTCCAAAGCTATGAGATCGCTAACTCTAGCCAAACATTTTTACTCTATATTGATAATGGCAAGCATATAAGATAATATTTCTAATTTTTTTACAATTAAACATTCCTTTTTTAACATTATGAAAAATATGTCTTATATTTTGAACTAAATGTTTACAAAAAATTTATTCATTTATTCAATCTCAAAGAGAAAATAATATGAATACAACTAAAAGAAGATTTTCAATATTTCCACAAATTTTTGAACTTTATCATTTAAACTTGAAATAAAAAAAATAGAATATCTCATTCAAAATGGATTTGAACCATTTTATCAAAATGATATGATATATATTGATAGAATATTTTGAATGAAATGAAACCAAAATTGTGCATTTCACTTAATAAACCAAAGACTATCAACATAACACTACTTATCCTGATTGATGAGATGTGGATGAGTTGCTAAAGTGACTTGGTTATTATATCACCACATAGGTTCAAATCTCAATATGGTATTGGAGGCTGGTTGTGGATGATCATTAGTATTCTTAGTCTAGTTATGGCTAATTATTGGTATTCTTGGGTTGGTTGTGGCTATTGATGGTATTCTCAAGCTGATTATGGCCATTCATCAATATTCTCAAGATAGTTGTGACCATTGTTGGTAAGTATGGTACTTGTGATATATGATCACTTGGGGACTTAAGCCTCTAATTATGTCCTAGACTAGTTAAATCTCTGGTCAAAATCAAAGTACCTTTCTAAAAAACACTACATATCTTCAGTTTGAAAATTAAATATATTCTAAATAACTATAGCATAAAATTTTAAATTTTTGGATCCCTTTTTATAGACCTTAACAAAATTGAGAACTAATGTTGAATAAAAATATGGATATAACAACATATTTTAATAATAAATCTATCTCTCTAGTGGTTTTCCATTAGTATAAAAATAAGCATACTTTATAAAGAATTGAATGTAGACATTTATTTTATTAATAAGCCAAAACATTAATAATTTTGAAAATGATTTCAATAAAATAACAAATTTTCTAAAAATTATCAATTATCACCTCTTAATGCAAAAAAACACTCACCTCTTTCAACTCATATTCACTTAAAATTTTGTTTATGGATATGATAAAATGAAAACATTCACACCTAGGTATACATGCTGTAAGGGGTGAATAAAATATTAGGTTACCCTGTATTCATGTTAAACCTCTCTCATTATTTAATACTTTATAGATCAAACATAAATGTGGAAATTCTAAAATAGCCAAGAATATGTGAAATAGTATTGATTTTAAATAAAACCATAGTTTCATCTCAGAATTTAAAAATAAATCAAAATCAAGAAGGGATTTAAAATTTTAATATTATGAAACAAACCATTTGCATATTTCATAGTGACATTTAAATCAAATATTATCATGCATTTGTAAAACTAAATAATTCAAATCAAGAAACCAACTACGTAACCACAATAAAAAAAAAAGTTTCTATTATAATAATGAAACACATCAAATTACATACTACCATGCATATGCACTCACACACAATCATGAATAATTATAATAATCCCATATCCATATATTTCAAATAATAGGAACAATGAATCTTAAACTAAAACTCCATTTTTTGTCTTTTAAAATACCTTAAAAGGATGCAAATAGATTCATCAAACAAAATTAGAGTAAAAGGATGATTTTCATTTTAATGACAAGTTGAACCACCTAGAACCTAGAGATAAATAAGTGCATGCCTATATTTAACTCAAACTTTATTTAAGTGATAATAAAACATATCACCAACTTCAAAACACTATAATCCATTAAAGTAACAATCTGTATCCTATCTATAGGTTTCAAAAACATGGTTGAATAAAATAAAAATCACCAAATACTTATTGGTTCAAGAGAAGAGAATTAAATAATATAGATTCCACAAGAATATTTTAAAGTTTAATTTACAAATAAAATTAAATAACCATTTTTTATAAAACTCTAAATAACCATTTTTGTATCAAACTCTAATGCCCATGTTGCATTTAATGTGATCTTGAATTTCTAGGTGGAGTCAAAAACTCCAAAGTAAACTCCATGTTTACTAAAATATTCACCAACTTTAAAAATATTTATTGAAGAATTCATTTTCAGCTTGTCAATTATCTTTATCTACTTCAAAATTTATCAATTTATGCCAAATTCCACTAACTTACACATTTAAATTATCAAGACCGTGGAGCAAATCTCAATTTTCAAACCATAATTTTATCTTGAACTAGAGTTAAATTATAAATGTACTTTGTACACTTATTAACTTTATCAAGGGTTTTTTAATGTACATATATGTGATTATATATTATAAGGGTTTAAAATATAAGACATAGATAAATATTTAGATAGTCTATGATAGAGGTTTAATTTTTAGATCCTAGACACAAGTTTATGTTAGAGTTTTATATTTACCAAATTATTAATTTTAAATAGAAAACCAATAACCTAATATTAATTCAAATGTGGAAAATGAATATATAATTATTTAAATTAAAGTATGAATGGTAATGATATTATTCTTATAGAAACCTAAAATGTGAACTTACACTAACTGAAGTCAATATTATCAAAGCAATACTTGAGAAAAACATCAATAAATGTTATACACAAATTAAATAATTTGACTTATTTGTAACTTATACGAACTTAATTTAATACTTTTATGGATCTACCACTATTCCACTATCTAAAATATTATATACATTAATTTATCGTCGTATCGTAATATGCATTGATTTATGTTCACAATTCTAGGTGTTTAACAAAGATAAAAATGCAAGCAACATCTTAAAATTTACATTCAACATAATTGAGTACAATTATCAATTGTAATATAAGAATTAAATGGAAATCAAGATTTCAAAGTAAGTTTCTCCCCACTATAAAATATTAAGAATTATAATACAAAAACTATAATACAATGGTCATTGGAATTCTTAATGTTTTTTACAGGGTATTTAAATTTATCATAACACTAGTGACTTTGATAGTTTCATGTATGAAGGTGGGTTGTAATTATATTTTCTTATTCAAAAAATTTAAGATTAAAATCTAGGTAATTTTTTTCCTAAGCAACTAAGTTCAAACCCCTTGAATTATTTTTATAGTAAGGGATGGTTTGTTTAGCTAGTGTGACATGAAGAATGAGAAATATATAATTGGGAAGTTAGGGCTATATGAATATAATTATATAAACCTAGAAAATATAAATTGAAATCAATTCATTATTTTAAACCAACAATATTATAGTACTATTTATTTATAAAAAAACCAACTGATCTGACTAAGAATTCTAAATTTTTTATATGAGAAATACCTACTATCATAATATGGATTATTTGATTTGTCATGCATGAATAACACTTTAGAGTTTCCCTTGAGGAGCTGATTTTTCAACAAAATGTAAAATTAAAACAAACAAAACAAAATAGAAAAATAAAAAACAATCTAAAATTAATAAAAGTGAAGAAAACTAAAATTCTAAATAAAAATGAGAGAAAATATCAAACATTGAAGAGTTTAAAATGATGTCCATTAACTATATGATGCAACTAATTACCATATAAATCATCCAAATATAAATCATTTTATCCTAAAATATTAGTTATTTTGTATGGTCCTTACCATAAAGAGTCAACTTTTTAAATTTTCCTATCTCTTCATGAGGCTTTTACTAATATAAGAGTAAATCATGAAACTTTGAATGTTTTCTTTGATAATTTCTTCTCATATAACTTTTTAATTCTTAATTTAGATTTTTGAAGGTTTAGTAAATTTGTAGTTTTTGTTTCCTTTGGAGCTAAGAGTAAATTTAATTTTTGTTCTATCACATCAATGTTTTAAAAGCACACTTGATATTACTTATAGTTGACATGATATGTTACTGAAGTGATATATTGACTTGAAAACCATATGAAAGAATAAAAGGTGAACAACCAACTCCAACGTTGACCATAGTATGTGTAGACACCTAAATTTTTTCACCATAATATTTTAGTTAATCTACTAATTATCTAAATTTATTGTACATTAATTATCATTAGCAACCTATCCATCATAAAAAAATGATTCTATATTACGATACAACCCCTATCCTATTGCACATAATATTACCCATTTTATTAATTAACTAATTTATTCATATTATTTATGTTAATTAATCACTAATTAATCTAGGCATTAAAATAATATAAAATAAAATAATATCAAAATTAGCCAAGACACTTCATCATCCCACTCAAATAAACTCAATGACTCTATTTAAGCTCCCCATTTAAGACATTCAAACACCCGCATTTAAGATATTCAACTTAATTTTAGAGATTAAACTCATTAATAAACTATTTAACAAACTCATTCATAAAAGATCAACTGATCCATTGATTTCATTCAACTTATAGACTGAATATCCACCATCAAAATTCAAAAATATTAAAAAAATCTGGATTCAATCCAACTGTTCATTCTCCCTCTAAAACATTTATAAATTCACATGCCTTCCTCCTCTATGAGGAGTGAATAATTGAGCATCCTTATTATAATCCTTCATCAAATTTATATAAAATCAATCAATAAATCTATCATCATGCTACTAAAATTTTATTACAAATGAAAATTCGTTTGAGCAACCATAAATCAAGCAACCAAGAGAAAATCCAATTAGTGAAAGAGAGGTCCTTATTGTTTATAACTAAAAGGTAGATTTTTTTACTCTTTCAAGCTATATTACAGGGTATGCTAGAATATATTAAGAATTTTATATTATTTTATAAGTTTATATTTTTAGCTCTAATACTTTTGCATGTCAAGGTGTTTTTGTGTATATTATAGGTTATGCCTATGCAAGTCTAAACAATACTAATTTTACACTGATGACCAATTATTTAACACTGATAAATAATCATTTCTAAATGATCTTAGATTAATTATTTCAAGTGTTATTTTTAAATGTTTTCTTTAGTTTTAATATTAAATAATGATTTTTCATTATGTTTTAGTAATTCTTCATTGAGCATCAATGATTTTATAGTGAGAAACAAAAATCTTGTGCTAATTTTTGACAAATTTGTTCAAGTATTATTTTTTGAGTTTTTGTTATTTGTATATTAAAAACAAATTATGCACTGATAAACATCAATTTGACTATGTTAATCATAAATTTGTTTGTCTTTATTTTTTAGTTTTTTTAGTTTTTATGCTTTCTATTTTTATCTAACCTGTAGGTTTCATTTCTTAAAGATTGTCAAAAACTACTAACCTATTTTATTATAGAATTGTTAGCCAAAGTCATTGAATTAAAATAATTTGTTTCAAACATTTTAAAATTAAATTTTACTTTACTTTCATTAGTAGTCTTATGTCTTTTTAGTGTCACTAGAAGCTATGTATGATCTTCTCTTATGTTACAAGGTCATCTAGAGAATCACAAACAAACCTAGTGACTTATGTATCCCAAGGATAAGATTGTGTATGATATTTCCTCACAATGTAAGGTGATTTTATAAATTAGAAACAATTAAAACCTTCTCTATTTTCCTTTATTATGGGTTTTAAAGACCTTGGATTTCATCAGCAAGTGCTAGGACAAATCCTATGTTCTAGTGGTCTATATAAATTCCTTGGGTAATATTTTGTTAATTTATAAGTGATTTTATACTTTAATAGCATCATGATGTGAGGTGGTTTCATCCCACCAATACACAATCTTTCGAAAACTTCATTGTCTCAAATATTTGGGCCTAAATATACTTATACATATATATATATATATATATATATATATATATATATATATATATATATGTATGTATATGTATATATATATATATATGTATATATATATATATATATGTATATGTATATTTAGGCCCAAATATTTGAGACAATGAAGTTTTCGAAAGATTCTGTATTGGTGGGATGAAACCACCTCACATCATGATGCTATTAAAGTATAAAATCACTTATAAATTAACAAAATATTACCCAAGGAATTTATATAGACCACTAGAACATAGGATTTGTCCTAGCACTTGCTGATGAAATCCAAGGTCTTTAAAACCCATAATAAAGGAAAATAGAGAAGGTTTTAATTGTTTCTAATTTATAAAATCACCTTACATTGTGAGGAAATATCATACACAATCTTATCCTTGGGATACATAAGTCACTAGGTTTGTTTGTGATTCTCTAAATGACCTTGTAACATAAGAGAAGATCATATATATATATATATATATATATATATGACTCCTTTAAATAATATTATAAAAAATAATAATAACCTTTAGCCATAATAAAATAGTGGTTTTGGGAAAATAATACTCCCTAAGATTACTCATCATAAACATTTTAGGAAAATATTAGTGGGCCACTACTTGGTTACACACCAAATTCACTAGGTGAGGTTATCTTGTTTGTGTGTTTTTTTCACCCTTATGATAAACCATTAATTGAGTCAGTCAAACCCAAAACCAAAATTGTATTAAAATTTTGAACTAAAATAACATTTTAATTTTGGTACCAATCAATAGGAAAAAACTTACAAAAAATAGAAATACTAAATTATAAAGTATTTTTAGTAGACATACCTTCAAATTTGAGAATCTAGATGACCATGTAGAGAACCATGATAATGATACTAATATCCTTGCCAACCAAAATGATTATAATATTGAGGATAATGATCTATTCAAATGATAATAAAACCATGCCCAAATCAACCACTACCTTCTTGAGAACAAATATGAAGTCTTGTTACATCTTATAAAAATAGGGGATAGGTTACCTTTAGAATTTAACTCAAAAAAGTTGAGTTACATCATTAGTAGGAGAGATGAATGTCCTCCCAATCATGACTAGATCCATCTATTAATTATATTTGTAGCAATAAATTAGTCTTAAAATACACCAATAAGATTCCCCATAATGTCTCCCATGTAGAAAAAGATAAAGGGAAATTATTTCTAAATGAAAAGTCCTAATATGACCAAAAATAATTTGTGTCTAACTGCATCCAATGATAAATCCAAGAACTAGTTGATTTAATATCCTATGTCAATCCTAAAATTATAAATCCTTTAAATAATAAATCAAACATCAAATAATCAGTAAATCATTTCCAACTGGACCCTCATGTCTCCCAAATCCAATAAAACCCAATCATCCTCATCATTCAAGATCACATCATTTTCCCAAGAATGGTAATCTATGAAGGATATTATCCAAGGATTACAATATAAGTGTCAAACCCATAACATAAAATATAAGTTTGAAGAGATGTGTCCTTATAATTCTTACATAAACATGTTGATAATACATTTTTCCTCCCACTTCTAACCTCCAAATTTTAACAAGTATAGATGAAAATGTGACCCTAGGGAACACATTATAAAATTAGTTGTCCTACCAAGAGGTACCTTGTAACAAAAATTACCTGGTTAGAATTTTACCACAAAGTTTAGGTGGCCAAAATTTAGATTGGTTATTATATCTACCTAAATGTTCCATTACTAAATTTGTATATCTCTTCAAGATATTTTTAAAAGACTTTTCCTATAATGTAGAACATAAAATCACTATGTTAGACTTTTGTAATGCCAAAAAAATAAATAAGGAAATCATTTCTTCATTAATGTAAAGATTTATATTCCTAGCCAATAAATTTCCTTGTATAATCAATCTAAAATAAATATTTTATTAGCATATTTATAACCAACCTCAATCAAGAACTATATTTCCACTACAAGTCCATTACACAAACTACCCTAAAAAATTAGCAAAAAATGAGTCTAAATCAAAAGCGTACTTATCACTAAAGGACTTATCAAAATTTTACACAAATATAACCAAGGCCAAACCCAAACTAGTAAGCCCAAATTATTTAGTAAGAATAATAACATAGTGGGTGGTAGGGTAATTTAACTAATACATGTCCAAATCATTTAAAATACCCCAAATATCACCATACCTAGGGGTCAACTAAATCAATAAATGAAATGACAAACCTATGCTCCTTTAGGGAATCCCTTAAAGTAGTTTTCCACAATTTAGTTGATTAAAAAAAGATAGTGTTCCCATAGATAAAACCATTTGATGAAAACATGCTAAAGCCAACACATCTTGGAACATTATTGTTATGACATTCAAAAGATAAAACATCACTTCAAAAATAGATGAATGAAATTAAATAAATATGTCCAAGACTTAGTCTATCATGGAGATATATAATATAAGTAAATTGATGCACATCAAAAAACTAAAACCCAAGGATATACTAAGATCTCTTTCTAAAAATGAACAAAATTGTTTAAAAATGAGGCAACGTCAAAAAAAAACATCAATTCTAATAATTTTACCCATCTATTTGAGGCAATCTTTAGTCATATCTAACACATGGATAATCACATCAAAACCATTGAGATCAAAACCCAAGATTTCATAGTGAAAAGTAGGCACACAAACATCATTGTCCTAAGACCTCCTATACCTATTTGTACACTAGGATGAAGAAATAATACTGAAATATATTCAAGAAATGAAAAGTTTTAGTTTTTTTTCAATGAAGATTTAAAAAACTTTATGAAAAACAAGAGTCGGTTGAGAAACCAACTAATAGGTAAAAACTACTCAAAAACTAAAAAACATGAAAAAACTAATAAAAATAACTTTGGATCATAAATGATCTCAATAAACTCTCCCTTGATCTAAAGAGGTATAGAAAAATTAAATCAATGAACTATGAGTCATTCAAATAGTCTCTACTATAGCTACAATTGGTACACTATACATCTTAGACTGGTCAATGGCCTAATCATCCCTGTACTAAAGTAAAACAAGATCATGCCCTATCAAAATACATCAATCCTCACATAGAATCCATAAAATATGTGATTTCCCTAGTACTTTGTATAACACATCTCAAACTGATTCCCAACAACTATCAACATCTCCCACATGCCTTTGCTTAGAACTAAAAATGCTAGCAACTCAATGCTAACTTTTATCGTAACCATTGATGACTAATCAAAATCCAATATGAAATATTTTATCCCCTATCAAACAAGAGGTGAGAATCTGTGCAACAAATAAACTCAGTAAAAGCCACTAAAATGCTCCACATCAAATATCATATCAACACTATATCTATGAAAGTAAAGTACACAAGCTAAAAAATACTAGTACATCAAATCCCAATATTGATCCTAGTAGCTCACATAAGATGGTTTTTTTACCATCTTAAAATATATAGTCATCATTTATGAAGAAAGAAACTTCATAGTCATCCCATCCATCAAAAGAATATGGAGAAGAATAGCCAAAAGAAGAACTATAAGAGTAACCAGAATGACTAGAGTCACTAGTATAGTGTACTTTTACCTTCTATCAATGTTGAGAGGACCTCCTTTTGGAGGGGCCCTCTATAGAGGGGTGTCTTATGCCACCACTATTATAGCATGCTCTCTCATGTCTACTATAACTAGAGGAAGAATAACAACATGAAGAAGAATGCATATGCTTATGCTTGTGTCCATGGGATTGTTTATGGTAATGCTCATTCTTTTGATAACTACAGTGAAATATATACTTTGGAGAACTAGAGTGATGTATATGCTTTAAAGAACTAGAATGATCCCTATGTCCATAATGATGCCTATGTCTAGAAGTGTGTTATAAAGAGTGTTTCTATCTCTGAAAGTGCTTTGAAAAATGTTTTATGTTGTGCTCATATAATGGATTACCTATTTGGTATAATGGGCATCCTTAGTAGGTTTTTATTTCTTATTTGCAAATTTTCACTCATGTTGAGTGAGAAACTCAAAAATCGAATCAAAAGTAGATTTTTTAATCTTATCACTAAGTTATAACATTTCTAAAAATTTCATGTAACTAGGGATAAGGCCATTCAAAACAATATAAATGATCATTTTATCATAAATTTCCCACTAATAGTGCCATATTCTTGTTTCAAATTATTTATTCATGACACATATTCTAAAACATCTTCATCATCTCTCAGATTAGTGTTCAACAAGTTCAGAAGAAGATCAATTTTCTTGTAAGTAGGTTGTTTATCATAGAAGTCCTTTAGATATTTCCATGATTTCCAAGCTTCAAAATTGGTGGCCTCTATGTGAATTATAACTTGTGCACTACTATTTTATTTCAATAAAGCAATGGTACGCTTGTCATGTTTATGAAATTTTGCAAACATTGTGGCATCGGTGGGAAATTTTGGGTACATTTCAACTACTTCCCATAATTAATTGAAGATTAATGTATTTTACATTTTGATTAACCATTCCTTATAATTTTTAGGAGTTAATCATATATTTATATAAATTAAGATCACAATTTTAGCCATGGTGCTTATCAAAGTAATGTTAAATACTAGGGAATGCTATTGAGGTTTTTCCTTTACCTTCTAAATAATTTTTGAATAGAAGGGAATCCTAGGACTTATAAAAAAATATTACACCTTATAACTCCTATTACACCCTCATACCATCAAAAAATTAATTTTTTTTACCACTTATAACTCCCTTTAAAAAAAACTAAGATCTAAAATAATTTTGATAAAAAAAACACCAATGAGTGTTGAACCTTGATCTCTTTCTTGTAAAGTGAACTAGAAAAACTACAATGACCAACTTTCCCTTCAATGAACTTAAATATAAAGTTTCAATTTATTACATAAGAACTTGAGTTTTTAGAAAATAAAAATCAAAATATTAAATTCACAGTTATATTTAATCTGCACTTGCACTTTTGTGGCGACAAAATATTATGAGATTTGGTTTGAATTGGGGCCCTATAGACTAGGATGAATAAATAACATATAATTATATCCTAGAAATGAAATGTTTTCTTTTTTTAAAATGAATATTTAAAAATCTTTACAAAAAAAAAAAGAGTAACTAACGAGTAAAAACTACCCAAAAAATAAAAAACATAAAATAAACTAATAAAAATAAATTTGGATCATAAATGATCTGAACACTATCTCTGAATGAAAATACATCATCAAGAAACTTTATAAAATGCCTTCCCAAATATATGTTATAGACCTTCTCAAAATATCTTCTACTTACAAATATATCTTAGATAAAACTCTCTAGGAGTAAAGAACCCCAAATGACATCGATCCATCCAAATTCTAAGAACTCATATACATCTATCCTTGAGACATCATCACTTTTAACCAAAAATATGTATCTCATGTGTGTCCATCTCATAAATTTCCCTTATAAAATGAAGTCATCATTACTAAACATAGAGTAAAGAGGGTACTTATAGATAATGGGTATAGTCTAAACATTTTCATGTTAACCTTCATTAAGCAGCTAAGTTATTTAACAATAACATTAGAGTCTAAAAAGATCACCATGAAATTAAATGACAATGTATGATAACAATTAGTTGGAATGACACATATTCTAATCATGGTATAAATTTTCATGCATAAAACATTACTACATATCATTGATATTGACCTTCATTCTAACATTATCCTTATCTAACCTTGGATTCATTCCATGTATATCATTCCATATACACTTCATGAATGCATCAAATTTCCTAATTTTGGTATGGAAGTTACAATTATTGGTGACCCCCAACCTTTATAATAATTTAAATCTTTGTAAGGGTGATATAATAACATAAATTATTGTCCCATAATAGAAGATGACTATGAGGTAGAAAAATATACAACATCAAAACCACCAAATCTTTCAAAATATATCCATCTAGATGGTTTACCATCCAAATATAAAATTTTCCTTCCAAATCCACATCCTTCAAATCCAAGTTCAAGATCATTGACAAAGCTATATGATATTGAGATCGAGTATGCCTTCCATTTAGGAAAACTTCACCTTCCTCAAAAAAATTATGGTAGACCTAACCCAAACAAGAATAAAGTACAAGCATATTATCATTTTTCAAAAACCTTTTTTTAAGGACTTATTTTAGAATAAAATATTGAGAGTTCAAATGATTCCTAATGATATAATGATGGTTTATCAACTTGTTTTCAAAAGAATGAATATCATGTGGCAAATTTAATTATGTGTAACATTAATAAGTAAAAATTCAAAGGCCTCAATATCCATGAACATGGAATTGCATAATGTCTAATTTACCAATAAAATAATGAATATCATGGCCTCAGCTACAAACTGCGTAGTGGTGATCCATATGATTAAATCAATGATTTTTCCATGATTTTTTAGGAGTATTCTTATGACATTAAAACAAGTTCCATTCGTATATTTTATAAAGACATTTCACCTATAATCATATTTTATGACACAATATTTATCACATTTAAACTACAATATCTTAATCTTATAAACTGGGACTAATAAGATCCTATACCACTCAACCTCTTCCAAAGTGATTAATCAATCACAAAAGTCATGGGAATTAGAGATGATATTCCATTGGGAGACCATTTAATAGGCTTTTAAATCATCTTGGATAAATCAAAATACTTTAGGTAATAGGAATATTTCATTAGTTTCATATAATAATTTAAAAAAAATAGAAAAAGTGAAAAAATGGAGTCCCTTAGTGAAAACCTGTCTAAGATGCTATCAAATGAAAAAAAACAAAAATCAACAAATAAAAGATAAGTCTATTGGTCATAACCTCTTTAATGTTACCATAGAGGAGGAAATGAACCTTTCCCCCATGCAAACACAATTACAATATAGTTCCACATTGTTAAATAAACAAACCATTGATGTGAATTTTGGTATAGTGGAAAATCCAAAAAAAATTAAGCTTCCAGCCACCCTTAGTCTTCAATAATGGGAAATTCTTTCCACTCTCCTAATATAATTTGCAAATGTTTTTGCTTGGTCTTATGAAAACATGTTAGTATTGGATCCATATATTGTATTACATCATTTAGTTTTTTATGTGGATGCAAAAATTGTAAAGCAAAAAAATAATAAAAATACATCCAAAGAGGCATTATTTGTCAAAGAAAAACTACATAGACAATTAGAGATAGATTTATTAGGCCTACTAACTACCTAGAATGGAAATCAAATATTATTCTACTAATAAAAAGCCAATAGGGATAAGAGTGTGGACTAAGTTTTGAGACATAAATAACTCATTCCCAAATATTGACTTCCCTCTCCCTAACATTGACATGATAGTGTATTCCATTGTTACATCCCGATTTCTCACTAAACTAATTTATCTAATTATCCATGGATTAGTAAGGTTGTTAAATTGATCAGTTACTTTTTAACTAAATTTTAAGTCATATACTATTATGAGACATATATATGTTACTTATATTTCATGATTTAATTAGTATTAGTTGGCTAATTATAAATTTTATACATAATGATTATGTTACATTTGTAGTTATAGCATTATTTTATGATATATATCATGATGTATTGGACTAACTACCTTCTTGCCATGATTTAGATGTAGGAGAGTTCATCCCTCATAGCATGATAGAGGGAAGGCATCATTGAAGAGGTTATGTAGATGGAGATGGTGAAGGATAATAGAGGAACTACTAAACCCATGCACACACCACATTAGATTTTATATTTTATATGCATTATGTGTTTGGATTGTTAGAGTTAGTATGTTTTTAAAATTTAATTGTAGTTAAACATTAGAGTTTTTGTGTTATAAATGTTAGTACATAGATATGTAATAAATCTTGTATGTGATTTCATTGTGTATATGTTATGTAGACTTAGTGCTTAATGTTCTAGTATGATAATATAAGGTTATTTTACTTGTGTTTATTTATAATTATGGGAACATAAAACCATGTAAATATTATCTAGTTACTACTATGTATAGACGAAATAAATGTCTTTAAAACATTTTAGAATGTTAATCTTGATATTATTAATATTTAAGAATATTAATACACTCCAAGATATTAAAATAAATAAAGACATAAATAGCCTATACATAGTAGTAATGACATAAAGGATTATCTTGTTATGATTGAAATAAAGTAATTGACTAGTCTATAATTTTGATATAAAAAGATAATTGAGATTGTGCTAGTCATATTACCATAGAAATAAAGGAGATAATTACCTTTATTAGTTATTAAAGTTGATTGAATTATCCTAAAATATTATCATAAGATCTACACATAATCTTGTTGTCATGCATAGACTACATTAATATTGAAAGTATAGTTATCATTTTATAAAATGATTAAAAGTGGACTTTATAGTGGAATACTTAGTCATGAAATGTAGGTTTAAATGAAAAATTTATAAATGAATATATTAAGGATTAAAGAATTAGGGAACATTCACATTAGGGTTTTTTTAAGCATGATTAATCGAAGTTAACTGGTTTCAAGTCACTATTAAATTGTAAAAGCATGGAGTTTGCATGGTGACAATGAGTTAGGGAATTTTTCATGCAAAGCTTGATCATTTAAGTAGATTAGGATAAGAGGTGAGCTGAGAGGAGAATGGCGGATGGTAAAGAAGAGAAGGGAAATAAAAATCAAGGAGGAAAAATAATACAAGTTCATATTGTCTTCGATTTGAAAGCTACTTACCAGGTTGGTGATTTATTTATTTTCATTGGCTTGCATAATTACTATTTATGGTTTGATTTTGTAGGGTTTAAAATGAATGAAAATTTGAAATAAAACATAGGCTTAGCCCTATGGGTGGCTTGGCCATCCATAAAACTAAGCCAAAATACCTTATAAGTCCATTAGACTTCAAAATGGTTTGTTTTGGGAGTTGAGCCATTAGGGTATAATGGTTTTTAATTCATGTAAATACAATGCCCTAGTTTAAATCAAAACCCTCAGTGAAATATAATGCAATATATATAGACACACACATAAATAAGTTATATATATATATATATGAACTAAAAAATATAGAAATGACTTTAAATATAATGGTTTTTAATTCATGTAAATACAATGCCCTAGTTTAAATCAAAACCCTCAGTGAAATATAATGCAATATATATAGACACACACATAACTAAGTTTTAAATATATATATATATATATATATATACATGGGTGAAATATATTTGAAATATATATATATATATATATATGAACTTAAAAATATAGAAATGACTTGATGTGTATATACATATATAATATATATGGATATATATTTATGTATAGGAATATATACGGGCTTGCATTGTTATATACTAACTATGTCTAAGTTAAAAGGTTTTCAAATGGTTTGAATCAAGTAATATCCATACTATCATTTCAATTTTATACACAATTAATGAAGTCAATGTATGGATTGTTGACCTGATAATGAACTGTGTAAATTTGTGAAAGATAAAGTATGAACATAATTAGTATATTTCCACACATATATTTATGAATAATATGGATGTAGGATATGTATATAATCATATATGACCTATGTATATATGAAAATAGAACATATATCAATATATATTTGTGTGTGTGTGTGTGTGTGTGTGTGTGTGTGTGTGTGTGTGTGTGTGTTTCCCAAAACATAGAATGTAAATAATTATTTGTAAGCCACAATTGTAAGTTTTTAACATTGAAAATAGACATATAGTTGAACTATGTATTATGTGAAAGAATGGATATATAGTTATACTTATGTTAGTTAAATTTTAAGGTTATCATTAAACAATGAATAAATATACACATATGTATATATATGTTGAATGCATGTGAGTTTATTTTAATTGTGTGTGTGTGTGTGTGTGTGATTTGTGTATTGTCTTTTGACAACATTGTATACCATGATGGTTGTATATATATACATACATGAGACTGTGATATAAAATTGAACAATTTAAATAATAGAATACATTTGAAAAGGGTGTATACATATAAACTGATGATTGTTTATTATTTTTATTCAAACAAGATTGATTTAGATAAATAAATTTTTATATTAAAAATAAAAAAAATTCAAGAGTTTTATGATTATATATCTTTAGTTATATGACTAGAAACATTATGAGTATATACCTTAAAGGACTATGCAAAAATTGTTATATCTGAGAACATGAAATAGAGATGTACGGACTTGGGTATTCAGGTAAAGTAGAGTATTGGATTTAGAATAATTTTGGGGTTAAAATCATACCACATATAAAATAAGTTAATTATGAATTTAGTCAGGGGATAAAGGAATTAAAGAGATACTTATTAAATTTATATACTTGTTCATAAAAAGGGTATTGAATAATAAAATCTTATAATAAATTTCTTATTGTTGTTGATGTAATAGGTTAATATGTGCCATATGTTTTGAGATTGTTTTTTTTATTACATTCATATTTACTTACAAAAAATAGATCTATATTATGAGTTTATAATTTACCCATTTGGAAAATAAACTTACTTGTTATGATTATTATTTATCTGATGAATAATAAGAATAATATTCATTCGTACATTTGATGGACTAAATGTTTATAAAGTGATTAATTCCTACAATTATTTTAAGTTATACTTACTTATAGGAATTAATCAATGTGAATCTTTTAGTTATATATATTTTAATCAAATCTTGCATTGATATTACTAAGTAGTGAGACAGACTTCACTAGCTTACTTAGCACCGCCAATTTCAAATGAAGGTAATCCGATCAAGTGGTGTGTATAAATTGGACTGATCCTAGAATTCATTATCTATTTGAAAACTTTGTTAAAATTAATTTTTAAATAGATATTATCATTTCATATGTATAATTTACATGTTTGAATGATATCATGCTAGAATGTATTTTATTTATGGTACACATCATGTAGTATAATCTTACAACACATGGGTACTAATATGTTTCTTTGGATTCTTGCACTATTTCTATTTACCCATCCATGAAGGGAGGGCCATTCCCTATTTGGGGGATTGTGTAGGGGATTGATGGTCCATGGTTGGTATGGAAAAGTGCTTAGATGATTCGCTCCCTCCCCACTATAGTACTTACTTGGAGACTACACTTGAGATTATCATAGATATTATAGTTAGATTGAATCATGCTTCATAGAACATTATATCTATTATTGTATTTATGTTGAGGCATAATCCCTGTTGGAAATGTAATTGATTAATTATATATATTGACAATAATTTTTGTATTACTGTACTAGTCATGGATATATTTTAATGTAATTACTTTCCTTATGCAGTTATGTTATATTACATATGATACTAGTGATCAATAACTATTATTTTAACATGTTTACATATGAATAATATAGTTAGTAATATGTCAGATCATGAATTAGATTATCATGTGTAAAATAATGAAATAATAAGGGTTATGTAAATTTTTAAAAAAACTAAATTATTCTAGTAAATCCCTATGTGGATGTTACATTGAGGTATCAGAGATGTGGCTAGAACTCTAGGACTTAATGAGGCTACTAAAATTTTCATATTCTTATGTTACTAGCAATAATAATGGTGTAATCAAGAGCATTAGGTGATGGTATTTCGAATGTCAATGATAATAACCCTCTATTTGATCCTAAATAATTTTCCACTAGTTAAGAAACAAAGTTAGATTAGATTCTTGTAACCATGAATGAGATTAGGGATAGAAACGTAGCCCTATAATAGGAAATTCATGGAAATGAGGAAGAAGCACATTAGAATGAGCCTAAATATCATCTTACTGAGTAAGAAATCCCTCAAGATCAGAGACATGAGTAAATGCCTCAGGATGTGAGAACATGTGCAACTACAAAATTAGTAAGGGATATGAAAAAGGTGAATCCACCTAAGCTTGATAGAACTACTATGGGAGATAAATATGAAACATGGTTGACTAAAATGGAGAAGTATTTAGAGATTTTAAACTAATCTAAATTCACCAAAGACATTTTGGGAGATTATCAATTATCAAGAGAAGCATCTATGTGGTAGGCCAACAAGAAGTTGGAAATGAATCTGAACTTGACCACCATTACTTGGGAGTAGTTTGTCACACTATTCAGATCATGGTGGATTCCATGGTTATATTTTTACTAAAATATTATAGATTTTTAGAATCTAAAACAAGGAGACTTGTCAGTGAATGAGTAATAGGAATAGTTTACCAAAATTTTGAACTACATACCTCAGTATTAGGCAAATGAACGGTTTAAGATTACTAAGTTCATCATGGGAGTAAAAACACATATTGGTGGATAAGTGGACATTCATGTACTATCTACCATAGACCAAGTCTATGGGAAAGTAGTCAAATAGGAGAAAAAGTTAAAATCTCTTGCTCAGGTCAGGGACAAGTTTAACAAAAAGTTTCTAAGTTCAAAGCCAACTTTGAAGAAGAAGAACTAAAACTAGAGGAGTGGATACTCCAAGATTCATTTTAAGAGGCAAAATACTATATTTAATAGTGGTTCATCTAGTAAGAAACTATTTAATGGTTTTAGAGGTAGTTTCAAGGGAAACTAATAGTATGATAGGAAGGGACCTCTAGGAGGTTTCTTCATCTATGGAGGTGACTTTTTTGTGCATTAATGTAACCAATATAAGATAAGGAGCAAAGGTTCTACCTCTCAATAAGGAATGTTTTAGCAATGTATTCTTGTGGAATTTGATAATTTACAAACCAAATTCCAATCATCACCCATAGAACTGTCAGGTAATTTTTTTAACATTTAGTTTCCATTTTGATAGATATAAGGGAAACATAATGTTTTATAACTCCTAAAATGATAAATAAATTATCCAAAAAAGTTGGTGTAATGACAAATATATGGTCAACATAATATGGGAATGATTCTAAAGTCTAAATTGATAAGTTTTTAGTAAAATAAAAAATTAGGTTATCAAAATTCAAAATGGTTATGGAAATATATATATATATATATATATATATATATATACATATACATATACATATATATACATATACATATATATACATATACATATATATATATATATATACATAAATATATATACATATATATATATATATATATATATATATATATATATATATATATATATATATATATATATATATATATATAAAACACCATTAGGGTCATATGATGTAATCCTAGGAGTCAAATGGATTTCGAATCATAAGGCCAAGATTGACTAATATCTAAAAATGGTTGAGTGTCTAGATGATTCTAGTAATTAGACACTAATTTAGGGTGAGAAAAAGAGGTTAAGATTTAGGTAGATTTATGTAATTTCACTTAGGAAGGCCCAAATAAAATGATGTCAAGCATTTATCATCAAGATAATTGAAATGGAGGAAATAAAGGAACCATCAATTGAAGATTATCCTTTCCTTAGGAATTTACATGATGTGTTTCCATATGAAATTCTAGGATTACCTCCTAAATAGGAGTTTGACTTCTCTATAGATATCAAATTAGGATTCAAACCTCTATCTAAGGCAATGTATAGAATGATAAACATTGAGTTGGTCAAATTAAAGGCACAATTTTATGGATTGCTATCCAAAGGATTTATTAGACTAAAGGATTTATTATACCAAGTGTGTCATCATGGGGTGGACAAGTTATCTTCATTAAGAAAAAGGATGACACTCTTTGACTTTGTATTGATTATATAATGTTGAATAAAGAAACCATTAAAAATAGGTATCAACTACCTTGAATAGATGATCTGTTCAATCAGATGTGAGGAGAAACGGTCTTTTATAATATTGATATTATATTGGGATATAATTAGTTAATAATAAAATATGAATACATTTTAATTATGTCATTTAGAACTCTCTATGGATATTATGAGTTAATAGTGTTACTGTTTGGGTTGATGAATGCACTTAAAACATTCATGAATCTCATGAATAGTGTGTTTAGA
The DNA here is from genome assembly GCA_037957365.1 of Torreya grandis. Lineage (NCBI taxonomy): Eukaryota > Viridiplantae > Streptophyta > Pinopsida > Cupressales > Taxaceae > Torreya > Torreya grandis. Next base: position 789,208 of record JARHVA010004061.1, read on the forward strand.
GATTACCTAGATCATTTTGTTTTTGTATTTTTAGATGACATTCTTATATATTCTAAATATGAAGAAGAGCATCTTCAAAATTTAGCGCTAGTTTTGTAATGTCTATAAAAGCATATGATGTATGCAAAGTTGTCTAAATGCACATTTTTAAAAAAGAAAGTGTAATATCTAGGACATATTATCTCATCATACTATATTTATGTTTATTTACCTAAAATAAAATCCATTATAGAGTGGCTAGAAGCAATGAATATCCATGAGGTAAGAATTTTCATGGGATTCACAAGCTATTACAAGAAATTTGTTTCAAAATTTTCAAAGATAGCTAATCTGATTACCTCTCTATAACATAAGAATCAAAGTTTTATCTGGTTAGATAAGTGTGAAGTAGCTTTTTAGGAATTGAAAATAAGGTTTACTTCAACACTAGTGTTAATATTTCTTGATCCCAATGGTCAATTTTCAGTTGTCACAAATGTGTCTAGCGATGGACTAGGAGGAGTCTTTATGCAAGATGGTGTAGTGATAACTTATGAGTCAAGGAAGTTGAAGCCTTATGAGGTTAATTACACCACTCATGATCTTGAACTTGTAGCAATTTTTCATGATTTATATGTTTGGAGACATTATTTGTTGGGAAAACCATTTGAGATCAAGAATTATAACTTGATACATAAATACATCTTCACCAAACCAAATTTGAATGATTGTTAGAGATGCTACTTATATTTTTTGTCTAACAAGGAATTTCATATCAAAAACATCAAAGTCAAAGAGAATAAAGTAGTTAATGCCTTAAGTCATAAAATGTACATAGCAACTATGGATACTATTAGGATTACTTTTAGGGATCATGTGATCAAGTTCTAACCAGGAGATAAATTCTATGACCATGTCAAGAAATATTTATTTGAGAATGCTCATAATCCTAGTTATAAATGATACAACTTAGAGAGTGATGGTCTTATATGATATAATGGAAGGATGTATGTGCCAGATTAGGAGAATCTAAGGAGCATAGTGCTAAAGGAAATATAAAACACTCAATATTTAGGATATATAGGAGTAACCAATCTTATGGTAGAGCTTATACCACTTTATTCCTATAAAATAATCAAGAAATATGGAGCGGATTATGTGTCACATTATCTAGAATGTTAGTGAGTGAAAGTTGAACATGTTCATTTGGATGGATTTTTATATCCACGTCACATACCAAAATGGAAATGGTAGGTTATTATTATGGAATTTATCCAAATATTACTCTTGTCACTTAGTAATAATGGCATGATCTTGGTTATAGTTGATAAACTGACAAAGATAACACACTTTATACTAAGAAATTAGATAGATGATGCACCAAATCTTACAAAGATATTTGAAAAGGAAGTGTATAAATTGCATGGATTTATAGAGTATATCATATTGTATCATGATCTAAGAATTAATTCTAGGTTTTGGTTAACTCTAAAATTAACTTTGGGTGTAAAACTAAACTTCAATACTACATATCACCCATAAACTGATGGTTAAATTGTGCGAGTTAATCAAGTGTTAGAGGATCTTATTTGTATGTATTTTTAGTGGTATAATCACTGAGAGGGTAGGTTAATTAGTGATGAAATTAATTCAATTCCAATTCTAAAACTTCAAACTTTTAACCAATCAACAAAAGCATTCATGAAGCATATAAACCAGTTGTTGTAAAGAATAAATGAAATAATGCAAGATCAATAACCATAACACATGGATTATGTTGTAAAACCTCATGAGGGATGAAAAACACTCTGAAGTCTATAAAAAAGTAGACTATATTTATATAAGATATTTAAAAATAATAGACTTTACTGAAGCACCAACGTCACAGTTATTACCAACCCCTAAGCGTAAGCAAACACCCACTTGTCTTAGATGTTGAACACCCACACAATACCTTATGATATCATCACCTCTAGAGATATGATTTTCTTTTAATCTAATGGATAAATAGTGAATATCAACTCTCTTCAACCCTTCACACTCTCTCAAGCCTTCATACACAAGTAATGTATCAAAAATAACATTTTCAATCTATTGATCACTAAAAGTGCATCAGAGGGTTTCAATAGTGTTTAAGAAACACTTTTCATTTTTGGATTTAAAGAATACATTTCATGATTTTATGGTTTTTATATTATTGATATCTCTGGTGGAGTATCATCAATGTTAATAACTATTTCATAATTGAAAATATAAATGGTTGTTGGGAGAAATTGTGGTGTCAAATCCTATTTTTGAACATCAAAGTAATTTAAACAAAGTAGAGTTAATGTTTATCAAAAACTAAATTCTAAATTATAATCTATCATACATATTTGCAATGGAAGAGAACCTATAGTTAGTTGATAAAAGAATGAGAAAAAGGGTAGGGTAGAGAAGAAAGATAATGTTGATCTTCAATCTAAACATTATGAAAAATCTTAAATTTTCTCCAAACATGAAATTAAACTAATATATAACATGAAATAGTTAAATCACAAATCCTACCATATAACAGGTGAACATATAAGGATAGTTGATACAATGTAAATAAGAAACTAGATTCAAATTAAAGATTTACTCCTACAAGAAAATTTAATAAGCACATCTATAAGAAGAGCAAGGAAAATGAACTGAATCTAAGATCTTTTAATCAATATAGCATAATAAAAAATTGACAAATTTTCATTCAAAATTGCATATCTGGAATCAATAAAAATAATTCAATCCTAAACAATTAACAAATTAGTTGAGAAAGTAGCCATAGTAACAATCACACAAATAAATGTTAGATAATCTTTGTAGAATTCCTTGTATTAATTGCTCCAAGTTTAAAAATAGTTTTTTCTCAAGAAATCACTCCTCTTTAAAAATTACAATACCCCTTTTATAGAAGCATAAGGATATATATTGGTCCATCATGTCAAATGATAATTGTACAAGTGTCATGGACAAATATATTTTTGTATCCTTATAGAACAAGATACCTTCTAAATATACTAACCTATAATCAATACACTTTACAAGATACACATGATTTTACAAAAAGAATATTCAATTTTCAAAATTATGTAAATGTTTAGTCATAAGATAATATGCTAAATTCAACATATTTTAATTTGAGAATAACTTATTGTTTTATTCCTTTATCTAGGTTGAAGGATCTTCATTTATTTGTTATTTTGCTCATCTATCAGCCTAAGCTTGATGATGGGCTCCATGAAAAGCTCCTTTTCTTGATCTTCTAGGTCTTTGAGGTACTTGTCAACCCTGTCCAAAGCTTTCTTGATTCTCTTTACATCTCCTATCTTCTCCTTTAAAGATAGGATCATATCTAATATCCTTTTGTTATCTAGCCCTATTTTTACTTGGATTTGATTTTTCACTTCTTGAATAAATTAAGTTTCCCTATGCTTGAACTCCTCATCTATGATCAATCCAATGGGAATGATGGTAGTTGTATATTTTATTAAGCTTCCCAATATATGCATCATCCTATTTTATAATTACTTGATATCGCTTAAAATATCTCCCATTTCCTTAGACCATTTCTTAAAATCTTTAATCTTCTTTATCAATATAGCCATATTCAAGTGTGATAAGCTAACTATTTTAAATTCAAGAATTTGATCCTCTATCTAAATATTGATCAATTCCTTTATATTTTTTTCTTAAATCTTTCCATTGGCTAACTTGGCTTGAAGCCAAACTACCATGCTTGTTAACCATATCCTACTTAGACTTAACTAACTTCAAGAAGTTGAATAGATCATACATGTTTGTTTCAAACTAGTTGACCATATCTCCTGGAACAGATAGAATAGATTGTTCTTGTAAGTTATTCTTTTCTTGGTTTATCCCTTTGATAGTAGCTTGTAATGATTCTATCTATGATTGAGATAATTAAATAACATATTACTTAAAAATACAATATTCACTAGGCCTCTATCCTTACTTTTGAGTTAAATTAGTTAATGGTTTCATCTTTTGATACATTATTTCTTCACCTCCTAGCATGACCCTTTTCTTTGTCACTCTTTGCAAGATAGTAGTGTCTGGATCAAGCTTGACTCAAACTAAATATTGGGTCACATGTGAGAGTGGGACCTCCATTTATGATTGGTCTACTAAATAAAATGGAGTATCCAATCTTCTTGCCTCCTCTTCCTATAAACCAACTATCTATGGTTTCATTTATTAATCCATAGAGATATTAGTGGCTTTCAGCATAGCCCATGGATGGTAAGTGGGTATTTTATCCAATATAGGTTCATACAAAAACCACTAAAGAATAGGTGGAAATTAAAGGATGTTCTCTTCACTAAAAAAATTAAATTCCTTTAAGGGAGGAATGATTTTCTCCTTTGGCTTCTTAGCTTTTAAGACAAGGGCAATTTCTAATTTCTTCCTAGGGGGTCAATAGCTAATAAGCCCAAAGATTTCCCTTTATCATTATTAGTTTCCCCAAAACTTATCTTATCATTTTCATATAAATCTATACATGTCACATATAAATTTTTTAATACATCCTTAATAGACTCTTGAGGATCTATGGCTATCATATGAATCTCCTCTTAATATAGTTCATGTTTTTCTACCTTGGAAGGTTCTAAAGCTGATGAAGTAGAAACAATCACACTTTTCCTTCTTTCCTATAGCCTCTTCTCTTTAAGATTATGTTCTATTTGTGTATCTCCTTGTGCACTAACTGATGGAAGTATAAAAGATTCATCATTGATCAAATGATACTTCATGTGGCCTAGTTTCCATCTATCATCCATTTTTTTATTTCTCTATAGTCTAGACTCAGGCCTTAAGTTATGTTCTTTAAATATTCTAGTGACTTAAAAGTAAGTAGATGCCTTTGTGTATATAGGATCAAAGGCACCATGCTCATTCTCATATGTCACATTCATAATCCCTTTGAGTTTCAAATGTTATTTAACTCTTCCATAAGGATCCCATTTTCTAAGCTCATCAATCTATAGGTTGAAGAATGATCTATGCATTGATGTTGCCTCAATGTGATACCACTATTTGAATATAGCCTTTCCAATTTTCATTGGGAAACTATGAATAATACCCTTTCTCTTCATCTTGCAAAGGCCATCTATACCATAGAAAAACTAGTATGCAACCTCTTATTTAGATAACTTTTTAGGGACATGGACTAGTGACTTGAGAGGAGAATTTTGAGTTCCCTCAATCCTTATGACAGTGTAATCATGGTATAACCATATATCCCCCATTTCTTCAACAAAATTATTGATCAAAATACTAATTCTTGACATAGGGATACTAGTTATAGCTTAGCTCAATGTTGGGTAGAGAAAATAAAAAATGAATTAGATGTGATCCCTATATTTATAAATGTACAACTTAGAATAGTATTAAGAAATGTTCTAGGTTCCATTTAGAGACATTATGTTTGATTTGGGAACTTTTTGGTTGCACATAAGGCATCTAAGAGATAAGGCATCATGAATAACTCTTTCTTCTTCTTATGCTTGATTGTACATATTCGTCTACTCAAAGAGATGCTAATTATCTCACATAGTAGGGGAACTATTACCTTTTCAACAATGAAATATACTATGGGTACCCATATTAGATCAACATATGTTGTGGTTTCACATCTATACAATTTGTTTAATATTTTCATTACCATCCTAATCCCTTGTATGAATTGACTTATTAGGATGTTCTTATTAAGGTCTAAAAGATCTAGTTACCAAATTCTAACCACATATCTAGGGTTTTCATCAAGTTATGTTTCTTTGCCCATGAATTGATAGAGGTGAGTCAATTTGGGTTTTAGGTTACTTATAGTATGACTCAAAGTCAATTAGGGAAACATAATCCACTTTCCAATGAGTGTGTTCATTAATTAACATGCCCTTATCTATTTTATCTTCTTTAAAAATAGGAGTGAGAACATCAATTCAATAAAGTACCTCTAGTTTTGTAGCTACGTAATGTAGTTTATTCATATGGATTGCTACAATGTCATCATATAGTATCATTACAAAGATGATATTCTCTTCTTCCTTGGTGATCATTGGCTAGTTATCAATTATCCAAAACAATTTAGACCAAGTGTTATCCCCCATTTTTAAAGTAGTAGTAACAAAATTTATATCCTTGAAAATTTGATCCTCGACATTTATGGTCAAATATAACTCCATATCTTATTTTGAAAAATGGTTATGGGTCACCATTTCTATAATCCTACCAAAATTATCTAATTAAGGATGATAATTAGGCTATATTAGTCTAATTACAGTGATTCTAGAGATAATTAGACAATATTGGCCCTTATCTCCTAAAGTCTCAACAATATTATAAGGTCCAATCCATAAAGGAGTGAATTTATCATGCTTTCCTTTTGGTTCTGAGGCTTTATCCAATAGGAGAACTAGGTCTTCTTTCTTGAACACCTTAATCTCTGAATGCTTGTCAAACTATCTTTTGGTTATGGTTTTATGTCTACTAAAGTTGGAAAATGATTCTTCCCTTGCATCCTCCATTTTATTGAGGTCAAGCAACCTCTAATTATCATATTCTCAATCTTCTTCCATATAATCTTGCATGAAATTTAAGGTTGGAAGTTTGAGAGTGATTGGAAATATTGGTTATTGACCATATACCAATAGAAATGGTAATGATTTCAAAGCTTGTTTCACTCTAGTTAAATCTACCTAAAGAGAATATATAGGTAATTTATACCATGTTCTTGGTTGTAGCACTATAGACTTTTTGATATCTTTCATCAAATTTTTATTAGTTGACTCTAAGATTCCATTACCTTGATGGTAATTATTTGAAGAGAACTTAAGAATTATATTGTTATCATAGGCCCAATTAATCATTTAAATAGATAAAAAATATGATATATTATAAGAAATTAATGAAATTGGTGTCCCAAATCTTATACAAATGTTCTCTTCTAAGAACTTGTTTACGTTTTCAATTCTACATTATTTGGTTTCCATTGCCTCTATCTATCTTGTGTAGTAATTATTAGTAGCAAGGACATATTTATTTCCATCTAAATAATTGGGATTTATCACCCCTATAAATTCCAATCCCCATTGATCAAAGGGTTTATCAATCATAACTATTCTTAATGGCATAGATGTTCTTGGTTCCTTGGTGTTGAAAATCTAACATTGATGACACTCTTTAACATGTTTATGATCATCCTTAAAGATGGTAGAGTAGTAATATCCTAACCTTAGGATTTTATGAGCTATTTTATTTCTAGAGAGATGCCCACTTCCATGTTTTTCATGAAAAGTACTCAAGATCTGAGTTGTTTCTTCCTTTGAAATGCATCTTAAGTATATACCTTCATAGTTATTATTGAAGAGCACTCCATCCTTGATCAAGAAATGTACTACCTTAAGCCTAAAATATCTTATTTACTCTCTACTCAATCTTACAGGATAAGAACCATTGATTTTAACATGAATAATTGCATCATACCAATCATTTGGTTGAAAACATTTTTGGTCCACCTGGATGACATTCACTTTAGGATTAGTATTATCAATCATTTAAATCAATCTTTAACACCTTACCAGCTTGAATTTTTTTCTCAAGATCATCCTCTTAGAGAATAGTCATCCAATTACCTCTTCTCTCTCCTAGTTAACATTGACTAACCATAATTTTAGTGGTAGGGTCTGGCAATATTACATTCACTTTATTCCTAAGATTATAGTGTCTAAATTTATTAACTACCTTAACTAAATAAAATTCTTGTTTGTCAATCAAATAATAGTTTAACTTAAAATTATTAAAATTAGTATGATTAAATGCAATAGGTTGATCACACTTATCTATTTTTTGAGTTAAAATACCATCTATTGTATGATCTGAAGCAAAAGAATAAAGATAAAAGTCTTTTGTGAAATTAGGACTTTTCAACATCGGTGCCTATCCTATTACTTATTTAATGTCCTCGAATAATTTCCTTGATTATTAATTCCATATTACTTTGGCATCCTTTTTCAACATGTCATTAAGTGGCTTCATAATCTCGACAAAAATATAAACGAAATTTCTCACAAAATTGATTTTCTAAAAGAAAGACTTCAATTCCTTTCTACTCTTTAGGGGGTCTATTTTGGATATGGAATTAACTCTATCAAGATATATATAAATCTAATATTTGGTCATAACATTTCTAAGTAATTTACCTTCTATAACACAAAAAATTATTTTCTTAGGATTGAGAGAAATTCCATACCTCCTACAATGTTCAAATACCTGATGCAAGTGCATAATGTGGTCTTCCCTATTTTTAGAAAACATAGTTAGATCATCTATATATATGATAATGCACTTATCTATGATACCTTGGAAATCATGGTACATATCTCTTTAAAAATTTATTCCTTCATTTATTAGCTTAAAAAGCATTCTTTTGTAGGTAAAACTATCCTACTTAGATGTGAATGCATTTTTCATCCCATCTTCCTTGTTGACAAGTGCTTGATTATATCCTAAAAAACCATCAAGATAAGATATCATAGAAGAACCACTACAATTTTGAATGACTTGGTTAAGGAAATTTAAAGGACAATTTTCATTTTTATAAGATTTATTCAAATTTCTAAAATCTATGCATAACCTAAATTTTCTATTTTTCTTTATGATGAGTACCAAGTTGGCTACCCAGGTAGAATGTCTAATGGGAAAAAATATTTTTGAATCCAATAACTTTTTGACCTCTTTATAGATCAATGGTTTTAAAATAGGGTTGACTAGCCTTTACTTCTACCTAAAAGGTGTATAGGCCTATTTTAATGGAATGGTATATATAATGACCCTTAGATCAAATATCTTTAAGTCTTCATAGGACCATGCTATAACATCTTTGTACTTGGTAAGAAAATCTTTAGGATTTCTCAATTCTTCATTTGTGCAGGTTGTACCAATATTTAGTAGCTAAGGTTGACATTGAATACATATATTAAATACATTATAATCTTTCCTACTTACTTTGGGGACTTTGATAGTTTTATCTAGTTTGTTTGTGTCAAATAGTATTTCTAAAGCAATCATGCCTTTGGGAATTTTATTATTGTTTAATTGAATAATCTTGTCATTAACTTTGTCTTCATCAAGATAATTTTCATTGACCTCATCAATTATATGAGACTCAAATACTCCTAAATTGTTCATGAAATCTGTGATTTGGTGATCATCACTAAATACTTACCAATGATTGACATTGTCAAGAACTGAGGGATATGGAACCAATTGACTGTTAATGTTTTCTAGTTTAGAATCTTGGTTTGGAATAAGATTGGCTGCATCTGAGGCTAGCTCATCATAAAACTTATTTCTTCTCTAGTAATTGAAATAATATTAAAAGCATCAAAGTACTCTATCAAGTCCCACACACTAAAATTTTACTTAAGATAATACAAAGTGTATTGGTACTCACTTCTAACTTAATTAACTAATAATTCAAAATAACTATATATTAATAGTTCTTTGACATTGTGTTTGATAATAAATTATAATCCTAAGATTAAAGCTTCATACTCTACCTAGTTATTAGTGCAAGGAAACTGAAGTCTATAAGAAGTATTAAACTCTTTTCCAATAGGATTGCTTAGAACCATTCCTACTCTAGAACTAGATTTACATCTAGCACCATCAAAATAAAATTTCCACATTCTAAGCATAACATGAGAATATTTAGAGTTACATACCTTAAAAGTGTCAAGATTATAAACACCTAACTTAGAATTAACCATGTTGACCTTTTAATTTGTTGCATTATATTTAGTGATCATGTGTTTCATATTTAGATCGCTTTTAATCTAGTTTTAATTGGGAACTCCCTCCCATAAAAGCCACATATGAGAACTGTCAGTGGACATATATCCATTTAAGTACTTGGTCCAATCTCTTCTTAGTAGCATTCCATAAGAATCAACAATGTCCCTAACTTGAATGTCTATGAATTTTTGTTCCTTGGCTCTACAACAAGTTGTATATGAACATTCAACAATTCTCCAATTACTTTAACCCTTGATTTGTCTAATAGAGTAACTACTCTATCAGACTTAATTGGAGTTAGACCAAATTTTTCATAAATACCTTTTACCATGATATTAGTAAAATCACTTGAATCTAACAAATAATTATGTAAGTTTTTACCAAAAACTCTAATTATTAGTAAGAAAGGTGGAACCTCTATTTTGTTGTTATACATTAATACATTGGAATTTGTAACCTTTGGTGATTTACTAGGCTTTTTGGATAAAGATTCAAGCTACAAATCTCTTTACTCAGTAATTTAAGTCAATTCATGTAAAGTGATCTTAGAATTAAATTTTTTCATATCCTCAACTATATTGTATCCACTCTTAGTAGATGAACCAGATGTATCAAAATTATTTCTATAGGTACTTCCCTTTGGTGGTTGAGGATTTTTGTCAACATTGGGATCAGGAGGAGTATCATAGTTTTTTGGTGGAGTTGAAGTTGTCAATGGATACTTCTACTCTATATTCCTCAGTGGATAAGTCTTCTTTAGATAGTATTGAAAAACATGAACTTCTTTTAGAGTATCCTTAGGTTCATTCTCTTCTTGTAATGGGAAATCAAAAGTTTCCACCATCAAAGTTGTGTCAATAGATTTAGATGACTTTGAAGAACTAGATGCACCTGAATTATTATCTTTTTTAGTTCCAATTTAAAATGTATCCATTTGACAGTGCTTTGAAGTGTTGTGAACTCTGTAATATTCAATTAAAGCTACATCACATATGTTTATCTCAAGATTGTTATTTTTTTAATTATTTTAGGAATATTGAAGTTATATTCATAACTATTAAAGTGGTTGAGTAATGTAAATCAATAAATAAATATGTTTTTATTAACCTACTAATTTATGTAAATAGATTATGTTTTTACCTTTTCTAAATATAGTAGGAAGTGAGAGAAATTAAAACACAGCTTATTGTGGCTGATCTAGGCTAAGATAAGGTTTGATACTAGAGGAGTAGGACTAAGAAATAGTTAGAAATAGGTATCTATATTTCATTTCTTAATTGGATAGGAGTGCCTAAAATAGGACAACTTGTTGTCTAGCATTATAGTCTTATTTTGACAATATTATCCTGAGATTGAAAACTTTTTGGGTTCTATTTGAAATGCCTATGTTACCCTGTCACTAAAATTTCAAGGCTTGGGACCTTGTGGAGCTCGCTAAAACCCTTAATATTTCCTGGTATTTGAACTTAAATACAAACTTGGGAAAGATAGAGGGAAGGAGTTAGTGTGTAATGGATACATTGGATGCACTTCACACCCTATCTGAGGGAGTGCTACCTACATACCAATACTCTAAAAAAGGATCAAGCTAATTTATTTTTCCAATTGAAGTGCTTGGTATAATTTGTGTATGATCAATGAAACTAGAATTTAAAATTAGATGTGCTTCAGCTAGAGAAGGACTAGTGTAATGACTTTAGTAGGCTTTGAATAATATCATAAGGTTGTATGCAAAGAATAGCAAATAATGCTTGAGTGTACTTGATTTTATTCTTGTATCTCTCTTTAAAATTAGTGTCAACCCTAATAAATAGAATTTGAATGGAATTTTATAGGGAAACTAATTATCATGGGTTAAATGAATTTGTGAGAGGCTGATAGGGAAAAAGATAAGGAACCAAAAGAATCTGATTATTGGAGGCAAAAGTGAACTTGGACAATAGTGCCAAAAATAAAACACCTTGGGTTCCAATGCTCCTATCCTATTTGGGTATTGTTTTTATAAATGGATGAGACTTGGTGGGATGGATCTTGGCCTAGAAGGGTTGCTTAGGTCTAAAAGGGCTAAGTCTAAAAAGCTTTGGATGACTAGGAATCAGTGAAAGAAGTAGCTTAGAAGGGTTGTGTAAGCCAATAGGAGGACCTATGGATTAGGTGTCTTATCCATATTAAAGTTGTGTAAATTCACATCTTACATGACTATAATTCCCCCTTTTATTATAGTGACACAAAAAACTAATATATTAGGATAAATCAAAATAAAAAGCATACCTGAACTTACATGTAAGGGTGAAGCTCATGAAGCTGTGTGATGATGGATGTGCATAGAGATCACACTATGAATTATGAATATATTGTGATGTTATAATGTGTTGGATGATGTTGAGTGTGTTTTGAATCAAGAGTAATATAATAAATAGAGTTGAGTGCTCAATTCATCAAAAAGTGGCTCAAGAATGCAAAGGATGGCCCTTTAGATCCATCATCACCAACTATGTGAAGTTAAAAAACCATGCGTATGATAATCAATGTCTATAATACATTTCCAATCCCTCTAAATAGGTGGATCAATAATACAAAGGTTAGCTATACCTTTGGCTCCATCATTGCCCCATGAAGTGAAGATATGAAGTAATACTAGTATAGAATAGATGTCATATGAGATGGATATTGGAGCCCATGGATGCTCTATAAATCTAATAATATGGTGTGGATATCTAGAATAAATGTTTGAAACTAAGCCATTCTTGGCCCTTTTGAAAGATCGAGGTTAGGCTTGTATGAAAGCATCTCCAAAACTAATGCAAAATACTTATGTGAAAGCCAACTTAAGAACTTAGGTAATCAAAAAGATAAACTTGTATGAAAATTTAACTCAAATTTGATGCCAACCACCTAAAAATGGAGTAAGTCACACAACTACTAAGAATGCCTAGAATAAACTGAACAAAAAAATAAAAAAAAGATCAATGTGCCCACACATTACCCCTAATCACTGATGTTTGGAACATGGATTATGATCTAGAAGTTATGCCAATTGCCTAATCTAAACTAAAATAAAGAACTAACATGCCATGTATGATTAACCCCTATATCTAGATTCTCTAAGAAAAATATACTAAAACTATTAAATTTGATTGATCTAGAAGTACAAAAACTATCCTTGAACTAAACATTTTTCCTATTTCTATAAACCCTGAGTGTTTTCCTACCTAGATAGGAGTGCCAAAATGTTAACAACCCTATGTTTGTCACTTCTATCCATTTCCAACATTGTTTTCTAGTGTAAAAACTAACTGTTGATCTAAAATTGTCATTATTTTTCTAATCTAGTTTGACTGGCTTGACCTTTGGATTCTATAATGAGTGTTTTGAATGTTTTTTTTACTATTAGGAGGTTTGATCTCTATGATAAACCCATATTTGATGTCCCCTCATCTAAGGGTAAGAATTATGAACCTACAATGACTACCCTTAGAATAAAAAAGGTCTACAAGTGTGTTAAACTATATAGATGCAAGATATAACATTGAATATTTGACAAGATATTTCAAGATATAACAACATTTGAATTGATAGATTGTTAGATCAATAGGGGTATTCCTAGATAGATATAACAATTTAAGATCATGTGCATGATACTAAACTAGATTTGAAATGTTAGATATTAGTTTTTAGTTGTTAATTTGTTAGTAAGCATGGAGGGATGGAGCATGATGTCCATCGTGGCATCCAAGAAGCAAGATAGATGCATGATTATAATCATGGCATTACATATAGTGAGAATCAAACAAGTAAACAAGAATACAAAGCAAGAAGCATACAATTGTGGCCAAGGGGCCATGAAAATAAGGGACATTGACACATTTCATTCAAACTAGAAGACGAGCATGGAAGGCATGTTCAAATGCCACATACACATACATGTGAATAAGCAACATTGGCATGAGGGCCAAAAGCACATGGAGTACAAAAAAAGGACATTGGTAGATGTCCTAAGGCATAAAAATTTGATAAGAAGGAACTATAAAGTGCAATCACACAAGCTATGCTAAGCAAGGAATGAAAGAAAAAGTAAGAAATGCAAGATACAAACACATCTAACTAATCAAATAAAATGTGAAAGTATGCAAAACATGTGTAGTAGAAGACCTGGTATATGCTAAGAAATACACAAGTGCTAGGTACTAGTTAAATGTTAATGTAGTATTTTATGCAATCCAATAAGTAATGTGCATTAATATAATAACCTAGAGTGTGTAGTGTAGGAATGACATAACCAAGATGGTGTAGTCATGTATAACATGCCCCTAGTGGGTATGTATATTGATGTGTGTCTCGAATGTACAAGTAGAAATGCCCCCTTGATGGGTAGAGTGAAACAATCAAAGAGCTAGATGTCACTACACACACTCAAAAGAGATCAAGTGAAGCATGGTAGTGTAAATTAATTGATATAAAATAGCATGAAACAATAAATGTAAGTCCTAACATGATAGTATTAATGTAAACATGGATGATGCATATAATTATAATTTTTTTTGGTGTTCTTACAAATTTTTAATGTTTTTATATTTTGAAGTGTTATATTATTTTCATATTTTTGAAAATATTTTAGCCATATATAATCAAGTACGAGATAATATGTACAATAAATTATGGAAGAAATGATACTAACCAATGAATCTTGGATGAGACTCCCTATCATGCTATTTTGTATCAAATAATGAGATCATGCATGATCATGAGGCATAATGGGGTGTCTAAGATTGTGTAGTTAAAATCTACATACATTGTAACTACACTAAAATATCTAAAGTGGGAACTCATGTGGGTACCACTGTGACTCTATTAATTGGATATAATTGTAGGTATCTTAGTAACCCATCTACAAGTAGGAGAAGAAGCTCTGTGAATAAGTGCTCTCTGTGTATCTATATAAGACTACAATGTAATTGCTCTAGGTGTGAACACTATAGCTATAAGCTATCTAGAATATTGAAACTATGGGGTTGTATAAACCCTATATATTGGTGATGTATGTTGTAACTATGGTTGGATGAGAAGTGGAAGCTATACTAAAATTAGAGGAGAAGTTAAAACTGGTGGGAGAACTGGAGCTGGTGACTAAAAGCTAGTAGATGGCTCTGAAGTGGGGAGTAGTGACTCATAAGGAACTCTAGCAACTATAAAAACCTAATTATCATGAATTAATTTCATTCATCTATGAACTATAGAAGGTACTACCCTAAGTTTTTGAATCCATAGTCAACCAAGTAATATGTCAAAAACTCCTGCACTAGGAACTATAATCAATGGTGTGGACACATATGTAAGACCAACCTGTAATGTAATTACTATCTCACCCAATGAAATATATATATTCCATTTAAAACTAGTGATAATTATGTCTATCAAAGTGATATCCTACTCTGAATAACCCAAATGTTGTAGAAGTGTGAAACTTCACATGTTGAGACTAGAATTATTGGCAACAAGTACACTATGAATAGGTTGATTCTGAATATGTGTTATGGTAAATAGTGTATTATAACCTATATTATCCTCCACAATATCATTATATAAAAAATATATCAAAGGCCTAGTTGGATATTTGGACTCATACACCTGTATCATACCAATCAAAGAATGTGATTCCACTGAAGGTACATGGTATGTATCATGAACACCTGATGTGTCCCCTTGATCTTATTTATAATGCTATGGAAATGGATCTAAAAGGATTTTAAAATATTTATCTTGTGTTGGTTTTACCTTTGGATGTTCAACTAAAGTTCCCAAATCAAGTAGATTATCATTGATCAAATCTTGCATCTATTTGTTGTATGTCCTAATGCCCTATGAAAATTAAAAAATACATGATGATCATATTATCATGGAATAGGATTTGTTGGATATTATTCTTGAATAAGAGGGAAAGTGATGAGGTTACATTCCAATAACTATTATAAAACCCTGGATGGAGGAACTAGTAGATTGTTAAATGCACAAAAAGGAGGTGCCGATAGAACCACATGTTGAGGGGGCTCAAAAGCCACATTAACTATTGGTTTATTTTGATTATTATTATCATTGATTTTGACCTTGTATTAGAATTTGATGTTACTTTTATTAGTTGTGTTTGGGATACTTGAATACTTATGTTTACCTATTGAAATTAGCTTGACTTATTTTCCTTTGAGTTTATGACACAATTCGATGAAGGAAGAGAATATTTTGAATATAATAGATTAATGCAATGTTGGTAGAAGGATCTATTTAAAGATGTCATATAGCTCTTGATTATCCATGGGGATAGTTTGTTTATCCAGAATAGTCTTATATCTAAGAAAATAATCTATGAGAGGTGCATTTGACCTTTGTTTCTATTATTAAATCTATGTATATGAAACTTTATCACCAATGTTGATACTAAAATGTGATAGGAACATGTCTGTTAAAGGATTGAATGTTATGACTAACTGATTTGGCAGACTAAAACCATTGTAATGAATAATCCTTTAGGATCCATGGAAAATGTTTGGTAAGTAGCCAGTCATTGGGTACATAATCCAAACATGCTACATGAAAATCTCTCAAATGTGTCTCTAGATCACCATTAACATCATATAGAGTGAGTTTGGGTTGAACAAAACCTAGTGATAAGGGTGTAGAAGTAATATGACATGCTAATGGTGTATATAAAAGAGCAAAAAAATCCAAATCCTACGTAGGTCTAATGGTACCTTTCTCAAGATGTTGCACCTTGGATTAAAGAGATTAGATCTCTTACACAAGGGCTACCACATCAGGAGATAGGGATGTACTAGCTACAACTAGTGACATAGAAGAAGGTTACATTGCTATAGGGGTGGTTGAGACATAGTTACCCCCATAGTTTCATTTACAATTGGATGCTCTAAATGACTGGAAGACTCAACTTGCATAGCCTTTTTGATTTCCATGATAGATTGAAAAATTATTGTATGATCTTTAGGTTGTTCCTTAATTATTTCTCTAAATTTTTTAAAACCAAAAATTTGTTGAGGAGGAGCAAGACTGAGAAATAGTTAGAAACAAGTCTCTAGATTTCATTTCTTGATTGGATAGAAGCACAAAAAATAGGACACCTGACTATCCAGTGCTATAGTCCTATTTTGGTGCTATTGTCTTGAGGCTAAAATCTTTATAAGTTCTATGTATAATGCCTGTGTTACCTTCTCATTAAAATTTTAGGGTTTGGGACCTTGAGGAGATTGTTGTGTACTTTTTCTAATCTTCAAAACCCTTAAAATCTCATGGTGATTGAACTTGAATAAAAACTTGGGAAAGAGAGTGAAGGGGTTAGTGTTTAAAGGATATGTTGGAAACACTTCACACCTTGTGTGTGGGAACACTACCTTCATACCAATACTCTGAAGAGGGATCAAGCTAATGTACTTCTCCCATTGATTTTTTTGGTATAATTTGTGTATGATCAATGCAATTATAATGTGAAATTGTACTTGTTTTAGCTATCTAAGGATTGGTGTAATGAATTGAGTAGGATTTGAATAATATTAGGATGTATGCAAAGAATACAGAAGAAATCTTGAGTTTACTTGCTTTTATTCTTGTGTCTCTCTTGAAAATGAGTGCCAACCCTTCTAAATGGACTTTGAATGGCCTTTTATAAGGAAAATAATGATCATGGGTTAAATGAATTTATGTGAGGCTGATAGGGAAAAATAGAAGGAACTATAAGAATCTAACTATTGGAGGCAAAAGTGAACTTAGACAATATCACAAAAAATAGGACACTGTGGGTTCCAGTGCTCCTATCCCATTTGGGAATTATTTTCAATAGGGGATGAGTCCTAGGGGGATAGATTTGGGCCTAAAAGTGATACTTGGGTCTGAAAGGTCTAAGTCTAAAAAACTTTGGAATATTTGGAATTAGTGAAATAATTAGCCTATAAGGGTTATGTGAGCTAATAGGAGGACCTATGGATTAGGTGTCTTAGCCCTACTAAAGTTGTATAATTTCACATTTTACATGACTAAATTCTTATTTATAGATGCTTCATTATAGTTGTTATTATTGCCATTGTGAAACCTATTTGTAGTTCTATTGAATCTCTGATAAGAATAATTTTTATTAGAGTTTTCCCCAATGTTACCTACTTGTTTTTACAAATGAAGGAAATTTGTGATTATTTTTAAACCATTTTGAGTATGGACTCATTCTCATGTTTAGGTGCCTTTGAGTTGTGAATTTGAGTGCTACTGCTAGCTATTGTAACTAAATCTCTTTGATCTTGTGGATGAAATTCATTTATAGTGTTATTTAGGAATCCTAGTTTTTGGTTAGGATGAGCATGAATTAAGGGTAATTGATTCAACACTAGTATTTGGTTCAAAGAAGGAATGTTTTTATTAGAATTAGGAATCAAATGCTAGTTGACCCTAGGGTTGCATTTGGTCATTGATTGTAACAAATTTAGCATAGGCCAAGGCTAATGTGTTTATAACTCCAACAAACCTTTTCAAAAACATGAAATTCATTTAATTTAAATAATCCTTTTAAATATATAAATATAAGGCTTTATTATGTCTATAGGGAGCTATGGTTTTGATAAACATCTTATGGAATATAAGATTAAAATCTTTAATGGTTTCACTCAAATCTCTTTTCATAGTAGTAAATTATTGATAAAGGATATAAGAACTGATTATTTTTCCAAATTGATCAATTAAAATACTATTAAAATCATTCCAACTAATAACGTAATTTTCAATAAGGTTGAGAAACTAATCATATATTGTATCTTTGAAAGTAAAAGGATACAATCTACATGCAACATCTTCATGAGCAACATTTAAAAGTCTCAAACTAGCCTTAAAAGATTTGATATGTTATTCAGTAGTAACCACACCATTAGGACTAAAAGAAGACAAATATTTCTTTGAATTTATAGGTAAGTCATGTACTTGACCAGGTACATTGATGGAAGATCCACCTAAGCAAGCCATACCTTGATACAGATTGAACATAGAAGCACCACGAACAAATGAAGTAGATTGAGATTTAGAAACTCTATGATTACCTTTATTTTCTCATGCTTTCCTATGAACTTCTAATGAAAGTAGAGGTAGTCTTGATTTAGATCATGACCTAGTACTGATTCTTGGTAGTTCCATCTTGTAAACTCTAAATCATATTCAAAATATGATGTGTAAACCTTATCTTTGCAAAGAATAATGATCAAATTTTCATGTTAAGAAATGTTTTCATAAATTATTACAAAGAACAACTATATTTAATTAAATTTTCTTAAAGATATATCTAAACCTATTAACATGATTGATCTTTACACTTCTAAGTTTAAATAAACCTAAATTTGCAAAGAATTAATCAATTTTTGAGCCAAAATTGCTATTACTAACCTCAAACATGGAAGATTTACAAAGCTTAAGCTACCTTTGTAACAATTTATCATAAATCTTTAAATAATAGCTATCTTTAGCTAAATAAGCCTAAATATTGGTTTGAAACCATGAATATAAATGATATTTACACAATTAAGTTAAGAACAACACAAATATACAAAGAATCAACTGATATTTAACCACAATTCAATAAAATTAGTAAAGATACTTTAAATTCATTAGGGTTTAGCTAAAGGCCCTCCTTATAGCACCAATTTCATGCTTGTTGATCATTGAAAGTGCATCATAGGGTTTTAATAGTGTCTAATAAACACTTATCATTTTTGGATTCAAAGTATCCATTGCATGAGTTGTTGGCATTGATATTATTAATATCTTTAGTGGATTAAAACCAAATCTAATGACTATTTCACAATTGAAAATGTAAATGGTTTTTGGGATCAACCATGGTGTTAAAGCCTCCTTGTGAACATGAAAGTAATGTTAACTTATTAAAGTGAATTTTGATCAAAATCTAAAGTCTAAGATATCATGTATATTTACAATGGAAGTTAAACTATAGTGAATTGATAAAAAAAATGAGCAAAAGGAACGGTAGGGTAGAGAAGAAAGATATTTTTGATCTTCAATCCAGACATTATGACAAAGCTTAAATTTCATCCAAACATGCACTTAAAAAAATAAATGATATGAAATAGATAAATCATAAATCTTACCATATATTAGGCAAACATCTAAGGATAGTTGATACAATGCAAATAAGAAACCATATTGAACTTAAAGAGTTACTCCTTCAATAAATTTGCATAAGCACATCTACAAAAAGAGTAAGGAAAATGAATTGAATCTAAGATCTTTCAATCAATATATCATAAGCACAAATTGACAACTATGTATTTAATTATGCATATCTAGAATCCATGAAAACAATTCAAGCCTGAAAATTTGAACAATTGAGGAAGTAGCCATAATAATAATCACACAAACAAATGTTGGATAATATTTTTAAAATTCCTTACTTGTATTAATTACTCCAATTTTAGAAATAGTTTTTGCTAAAAATGATAATACCCTTTTTATATAAGACTAAGGAGTTATGTTGGTCAATCATGTCAAATGATAATTGTATAAGTGTCATGAACAACTATCCTTTTACATCCTTCCATAACTAGACATTTTTAAAATGGAATGACCTATAAGAAATGTGATTTACAAGATGCACATTCTTTTACAAAAAAAAAATATTTAAAAAAAAAATTTATACATGTTTAGTAACAACATAATATGCTAAAGTCAACATATTTGACTTTGATAAGCACTTACTATTGGAGTCCTTTGTCTATGTTGTAGGATCTTCATTACTTCATTATGTTTCTCATCAATTAGCCTGAGGTTTATGATGGGCTCCATGAAAAGTTCCTTTTATAGATCTTTCAATATTTTTAGGTCCTTATCAACCTTATCCAAAGCATTTTTTATTCTCCTTGCATATCCTATCTTCTCCTTTGTAGATAGGATCACATCTAAGATCCTTCTGTTATTTTCCCCTATTTTGCCTTGGATTTAATTCTTCACTTCTCATATGAACTGGGTTGTCTTATGCTTAAACTCCTCATTTTTGATCAAGAAAACAAGACTAATGGTAGTTATATCTTTGATTAGAATCCCAAATATATGCATCATTTTATTTTCTAATTGCTTGAGATCACTAAAAAGATTTCCCATTTATTCAAACCATTTGTTGAAATCTATGATCTTCTCTATCAATATATCCATAGCCATATTCAAGTGTGCCATGTTGACTATATTAAATTTAGGAATTTGATCCTCTATCAAAATATTGATCACTTCCTTTGTCTTATTGATTTAAACCTGCCATTGGCTAACTTGGCTTGAAGCCAAAGTAGCATGTTTGTTAACCATATCCTTCTTGGACTTTATTTCCTTCAATAAGATGAATAGATCATAGATAGTTATTTCAAACTAGTTGAACATATCTCCTAGAATAAATAGAATAGATTATTCATGTAAGTTATTCCTTTATTGCTTTTACTATTTCATATCCATTTACAACTATTCTATCTATGCTTAAGATAATTTAAGAACATCTTCCTCAAAAAAAAAATCTTCACTAGGAATTTTTCATTGATTTTGAGTCAAATTAGTCAATGGATCCACATTTTTATACACAATTTCTTCACCTCCTACCTTGACCCTTTTCTCTATCACTCTTTGCAAGCCAGTAGTCTCTAGATCAAATTTCACTCCAATTGAAGATTGGGTCACATGTGGGATTGGGACCTCCATTTATGATTGGTCTATTAAATGTCTTTGAGTATCCAATATTATTTCCTCCTCTTCCTATTAAGTAACTATCCATGGTTTCATTTATTTCTCCATAGAGATATTTTTAGCTTTCACCATATCCCATGGATGGTAAGTAGTCAAATTTTTCAATCTAGGTTTATACAAAAACCACTCAAAAATAGGTGGACTATAAAGGATGTTCTCTTCACTAAACAAATTGACTTCCTTCAAGGGAGGAGTGATGGCCACCTTTGGATTCTTATATTTTGGAATAAGGGAAGTCTTTACTTTCCACTTGGAGGGGTTAATAGATACTAATCCCTAAGATTTGCCTTTGTAATCCTTAATTTCCTCAACACTTATCTTCTCTTCTTCATCTAAATCTATATATGTCACAGATATAATTTTTAATACATCCTCAATAAATCTTAAGGATATATGGGTATCATACGAATCTCCCCTTGATGTAGTTCATGTTCTACTACCTTAGAAGGTTTTGGATATGATGAAGTATAATCAATATCACCTAGCATTCTTTCCTCTATCCTTTTCTCTTTAGGATTATGTTCTATTTTTGTCTCTACTTATGCATTGACTAATGGAAGTCTAAAAGATTCATCACTAATCAAATGATACTACCTGGGGCCTACTTTCCATCTATCATCATTTTTTTGATTTATCTATAGTCTATACTTAGGTCTTAAGTTGTGTTTTTTCAATATTCTAGTGACTTCAAAGTAAGTAGAGGCCTTTGTCTATATAGGATCAAAGGCATTGGGCTCATGTTCATATGGCACATTTAAAATCCTTTTGAGTTTCAAATATTTTTTAACTCTTCCATAAGGATGTTATTGCTTAAGTTCATCAATTTCAAATATGAATGATGATCTATGCTTTCATGATACCTCAATGTGATCCCATTGTATAAGTGTAGTCTTATAAATTGTCATTGGGAAACTATGAAGAAGACCCTTTCTCTTGGTCTTGCAAAGGCTATCTATGCCATGGAATAAATGTTACATAACCTCTTATTTAGCTAATTTTTCAAGGACATGGACTAGTAATTTGAGAGATAATTTTGAGTTACCTCAATCCTTATGATAGTAAATTTAGGGTATAACCATATATCCCCTATTTATTCAACAAATTTCTTGATCAAAGGACTAATTTTTGCATAGGGATAATAGTTATCTTCACCCAATGTTGGGTAGACATAATCACAAATGAATTGGATTTGATCCCTATATTTATAATGTGTAACTTAGAATAGTATTGAGAAATGGTCTAAGTTCCATTTGAAGACCATTCTCTTTGATTGGGGATATTTATGGTTGCACATAAGGCATCTAGGAGATAATACATCATGAAGAACTCATTCTTCTTCTTATGCCTGATTGCATATATTTTTCTACTCAAAGAGATTCTAATTATCTCACATAGTGGGGCATTTATTATCTTTTAAATAATGAAATATACTATGTACCCACATTGGATCAACATATGTTATGGTTGCACATCCATATAATTTTTTTAAAATTTCCATTACCATCCTAACCCCTAGTCTAAATTGAATTATTCAGATGTTATTATTAAGGTATGAAATGACCTGGTTCCTAAATTCTAACCACATAGCCAGGGTGTCCATTAAGTTATGGTGCTTGGCCCATGAATTCATAGAGATCAGGTAAATCTAGTGTTTAAGGATCTTGTAGTATGACTCAAAGGCAATTGAGGAAATATAATCCACTTTCCTATGAGTATATTCCTTAATTAACATGTCCTTATCTATTTTAGTTTCCTTAAAAATTATATCAAGAATATCAATGCAATGAAGTACCTCTAGTTTAGTAGATGCATAATGTAGTCCGGTCATCTAAATTGCCACAATGTCATCATATAATCTTCTTGAAAAGAGGATTTTATCTTCTTATTTTTTGATCACTAGTTTGATCTCAATTATCCAAAACAATTTAAATAAATTCTTATCCCCATTATTCAAAGCAATAGAAACAAACTCCATGTCATTGAATACTCAACCCTTAGTATCTATGGTCAAATATAGCTCCACATCTTACTTTAAAACATGCTTATGGGTCACCATACAATCCTCGCTAAATTATTTAATTGAGATGATAATCTGATCATTTTGATTCAATTATAGTGATTTTAGAGATAATTCAAGGTGATCCATACACTCTAGGGTTTTGCATAGGTTTATGTAGAGTTTCAATGGTGATGAGCTAGTTTGAATGTGAGTTGTAGTGCCTTAGATTACATTTGGATTTCAAATTTATACCTTTTGTGTGTTTAGACCTACAGGATCTCCAATTTGACATGTTTTAATTATGTGGCATTTCCATGTCATTCTATTCATTTATTTAAAATATGACTGTTTATCACTTTTAGACACATGTCAATACCTCATAAAATCTTGAAGCTTGATCAAATCACACATTTAATTTATTAGGAATTATTCCTATCTTTTACTTCATCATGAATAATGGATCTTCCATTTGGTCTCTTAAGAGTGTGGAAAATGAAAACTCCATAGGCTCTTTATGTACCTTACAAACACAACCCATCACTTAATGCCCTTTTAACACATGGTAGCTTCTTGTTAGATCTAGTTTCTTTGAATTTTTGACCTAATCTATACCATTGATCTTGATCTAAAATCTTGAATTTTATTCATTGATTTCCATCTAATTCATCATGGTTGTGACATGTGTCACCATTTGGTTTACTTTGGGCCCTTTGAGAAGTCTACCTTCATTTACACCATTGATCTATGGGGAATATGAACAAACACAAATTATTTATTCCTTTCTTTATACCCAAACTTGAATGTGGGCCAAACTTGTTGAGGTTGTGACACTTGTCACTCTCACACTCATCTATAAGGTCTTTGACTTGTCTACTCTTCATTCACTATCATATCTATGTTCCATGACTAAATGTGGATTGTTGATATCCTAGCATGACTTATTGAACTAGATAAATACCCATGTACCATCGATCTTCTATTTGAGCTTAAATATATTTCCACTTTTTGTCTTCACATTAAATCATTCCTATAGGAAATGAAAATAAACTAAGGGCTTAGTTAATATAAATATACTTAAGATAAAATTCTAGACTAAGTTTTTAGATGTGTTAATAAACATAATTAACACTTTAGGATAAAATCTAAACTAAGTTTAGAATATAATAAAGTACTCTCACATAAATTTAAATACCTCATAAATTTGAATTCAATTCAAAATAACTTAGGCTAATATAATTAGACTAAGGGTTCGTAGATATTCAAACAAGGATTTAATGAATCAATTAAAATACCAAGGTCTAGTCAAAGAAAAGGGTAAAATTAGCATTAATGTATAAAGCATTAAACACTATTAAATCAAATTGGACTCCATTAAACCTACAACTTAGAAACATATGAGGTAATTGTTAGCAACATTCGATAAAGTAAAACAAAAACCATGTGCAAACATGCCAATTAAGACAATGGTGTGGATGATCTTCAAATGAATATTATACATTAACATGATAATGTAAACATGATGAGAACAATGATATTCAAATTATGTACTCTAGTTACATGGAATGTTCAAATTAAATCAAAAATTTATAGAATTTAAATAAGGGTACTCATTTTTCAAAAACGGAGGTATGTTGACCTCAATAATGGAGACTCCTAGGGGAAAAATTGAGAAATGTTAGAACTTAGATACTCTTGGTTTGAAATAATAACTAGACTACTCATTCTACATGATCAAGTACCATCATTAAGATTAATTCAATATTAAAACAAGTCTTATAGATGAAAAATTAGGCTAAAACATCAAATCTTAGTCATGTTATGTCTGTGTTTTGATTCTTTGACTAATTGCCATTGGATTTATAGGACAACTTCTAAACTTCATGAACTTAATCATTAACATTAACTTATAACATATTTAGATTTTCATTAAGAATCATGATTTATGAAGGGAAAGCTTGGTAATTACTCTACTACCATCTAGGCATCCATAGCCCTGATAGATATACATTTAACTCCACTAAAGGCCTTTCTCTAATACCAACCAGACATCCATATCCTTGGTGGAGGTCACCAAAATCAATTTTTCTTAGAAAGATTTCAAATTTTCAATAAATATCTTATTTTTTGTATTTTTCAAGTATATTTAAATTTTAGAAAAGGTTGGGAACCAGAATTAGCCAGGTTTTAGGATTTTGTCAAATGTTTGATTTTCAGACAATCATCCTTACTTATAAACTTCATCCCAAGCAATATTATTCTTTAAGTGCCAACATGACTTTTTTATAATAATTAAAAAATTTAAATCAACATATTCAATCCTTATTATAACCAAAATTAGATTAGAATAAGCTTTAATATTTTTAGGAAAAACTAACATAGATATCAATCCTCACCAATTTATCAAAATCCCAACATAAAGCTCAAATTTCCAAGATCCATAATCAGCCAGTGTTTAAGAGTCATACATGCATTCTTTATTTGAGGGGTTCTCTTGAGAATTTAGGATGGATTGAAGTTGATAAATATCTTAAAAATGCTTATTTAAAGTAGATAATGAAGTAAAGAAAAATAAACACACAATAAGCAAAAGAGACAACAAACAAATAAACAACAAGCAAAGAAATTATTACAAACACTATTTATTAAAAAAAGAATAAGAAGGAACCTAATATAATCCTATCTACACTAACTATAATTAGTCTTACAAATCACTCCATGAAGACTTGGGATGGTACAACAAAGAACTAGTGATTGAAGTATTGCCCATTGGTAGGAAAGGGGAATTATGCTCCCTACAATTATTTGAGTTTGAAGGTGTTATCTCCCAATGTGTTAACAATATGATAAGGGCTAATCCATAAAGGAGTGAATTTCCCATGCTTTCTTTTTGGTTCTAAGGATTTTTCCCATTGGATAAATTGGTATCCTTTCCTAAACACCTTAATCTTTATATGTTTTTCAAGCCATTTTTTAACTATGTTTTGATGTCTCCTAAAGCTTGTAAATTCTTCTTCCCTTTCATCCTCATTTTGAATGATTCCAAAAAACCTTGAATTAGAATATTATTGGTCTAATTACATATTCTCTTGCATGAACTTGAAGGTTGGTAGTTTAAGAGTGATTGGAAATATTGGTTTTGACCATACACAAATAGAAATGGTGATACTTTAAAAGCTTGTTTCACTCTGGTTAGTTCTACCTAGATAATATATTTAAGAAATTTATGCCATGTTCTTAGTTGATACACCACAAAAAAATTGATATCTTTCATCTAGTTCTTATTACTTGACTCTAAGAGTATATTACCTTGAGGGTAATGATTTGAAGAGAAATTTAGTTTTATTTTTTTTATCATAGGCCCACTCAATCATTTACATAGATACAAAATATGATCCATTATCAAAAACTAATGAAACCAATGTCCCAAATCTCATACAAATGTTCTCTTCCAAGAATTTTATTACATATTCAGATCTATATTATTTGGTTGCCACTACCTCTATCTATTTTGTGCAATAATTAGTAGTAGTAAGAACATATTTGTGTCCATCTAAATAATTTGGGTTGATAACCCCTACAAATTCCAATCCCCATTGAGCAAAAGGTTTATCAATCATAACTGGTCTTAATGGCATAGCTGCTCTTAGTTTTTTAGTGTTGAAAATCTAATATTGATGACACTCTCTAATATGTTTATGAGTATTGTTGAAGATGGTGGGGAAATAATATCTTATCCTCAAGTTTTTATGAGTTTTTGTCTTTCTAGAGGGGTGTTCACTTCCAATTTTTTCATGAAAAGTACTCAATATCTCAGTTCTTTCTTCTTTTGAAACACATCTTAAGTATATACCTTCATAGTTCTTCCTAAAGAGTACCCTATCCTTTATCAAGAAATGTGTTGCCTTGATCCTTAAGTCTCTTTTATGCTCTCTACTCAATCTTTTAGTATAGTACCATTGATTAGAAGATGAATAATTGCATCATACCAATCACTTGGTTGAAAACATTGTTGGTCCACCTGCATGATATTCACTTTAGGATTAGTATTAGAAATCATTTGAATCAGTCCTTGACACCTTACCAACTTGGAAATTTTTATCTCAAGATCATACTCTTGGATAATAGTCATCCATTTACCTCTTCTCTCCTATCTCACATTAACTAAGCATAAGCTTAGTGGTAGGGTCTGGCAATATTGCTTACACTTTATTCCTAAGAATATGTCTAAATTTCTTAATTGCCTTAACTAAAGCAAATGCTTATTTTTTAATCAGAGAGTAGCTTAATTAAGAATTCTTAAAATTAGTTCTAATAAATGCAATAGGGTGATCACACTTATTTTTTTATTTAAAATAGTAGCTATTATATGATCTGAAGCAAAAGAATAAAGATAAAATCCTTTTATGAAATCATGAATTATCAACACTAGTGCTTGTCCTACTACTTATTTAATGTACTTGAAGGCTTTCCTTTCTTCTTCATTCCATATGACTTTGGCATTCTTATTCAACATGTCATTAAGTGGCTTCACAATCTTTGTAAAACTAGAAATGAACTTTCTCACAAAATTGATTTTCCCAAAGAAAAACTTCAATTCCTTTCTACTATTATTGGGTTCTATTTTGGATATGGCATTAACTATATTAAGATCTATATAAATCCCATATTTAGTTATAACATGTCCTAGAAATTTCCCTTTTGTAACATAAAAATGTTTTTCTTAGGATTGAGATAAATTACATACCTCATATAATGTTCAAATACCTACTACAAGTGAATAATATGGTCTTCCCTATTTTTAGAAAATACACTTAGATCATCTATATATATGATAATGAACTTAACTATGAGACCTTGGAAGGCATGGTCCATAGCTCTTTTAAAAGTTTTAGATTAACGTAAAAATAGGTTTTGAAGGGGCCCAAAAACCCTATACATCAAGGAGAAAGATCAACCATAAAGCATAGCCAGGTTTTTAAAAGAACTTGTTTCCAAAAAAATAACAAATCTAGGTTTTACAGGGACCTGTTACCATTAGATATGACCAGATAAAATTGTTGTCTAAACACTGATCTAGAAGTTAACATACAAGATTAGCAACCTGAACAGCCTCCCAAACCAGTACCCAGTAAACCAGTAAAGCAACCATTTTACTAACCCCATAAAACTAGTCAGCAAAAGGGAACATTAGGTATTCCTTTTGAATTGAGGTTTTTTTTTATATATACACGACTGAAGATTCATATCTAGAGGGGGGACCAAAGGCTTAGACTTCTTCCTCCTAACAACTATCCATATGTCCTCTAACTTTGCTACCTCAGCATCCTAAACCTCAGAAGACAAAGATCCTTGGAACCCAGAGGGCACAAAAGCCGCAATAAATTCCTTGGGAGACCCAGACAAAGTCTGGCTCTTTGGAGGATCCTCTAAAATAGGGGAAGAGTTACTCCTAAATTTATTAGCCCAAAAGTCATTATTTTATAGGCAAAAGTTCCCTACTTAGTTATGAATGAAGTTTTCATTTATTAGCCCAAAAGTCATCATTTTGTAGGAAAAGTGCCCCAGTACTTGATTATTTATTAAAAAATCATAAAGAAAATACATCATATTAGAACCACTAACAATTTGAGTGACTTGGTCAAGTGAAGGTAAGGGATAATTATACTTTTTATAAGTTCTATTCAAATTTATAAAGTATATACACAACCTAATTTTTCCATTTGTATTTCTGATTAGTACCAAGTTGGCTACCTAGGTAGAATGTTTAATGGTAAAATCCATTTTTATATCCAATAACTTCTTGACCTCTTTATAGATCAATGGTTCTAAAATAGGGTCGACTAGCCTTTGTTTTTGCTTAAAAGGGTTATAGGAATGTTTTAATGGAATGGTATGGGTAATGACCCTGGGATCAAAGATCTTTAAGTCTTCATAAGACCATCCTATAACATATTTGTAATTTGTAAACAACTCTTTAGCCTTCCTCAATTCTTAAGTTTTTTAGGCTATACTAATATTTACTAACTGAGGTTGACCTTGAATACCTATGCCAACTACATTATAATCTTTCCCACTTATTTTGGAGACTTGACAGTTTCATCTAGTTTATCTATGTCAAATAGTCTTTCTAAGGCAATCATGCCTTTAGGAATTTTGTTGTGGTTCAATTGAATAATATTGGCATTAACTTTGTCTTCATCAAGAGAATTTCCATTAACCTCATCAATGATATGAGACTCAAATACTCTTAAGTTGTTCATGAAATCTATGATTTGTTAATCATCACTAAATACTTGTAAATTATTGACATTCTTAGGAACTAAGGGACATGGAACCAATTCAATGCTAATGTTTCCTAGTTTAGAATCTTGGTTTGGCATAAAATTGGCTACAGCTAAGGCTAGCTCATCAACAAGCTTGTTTTCTTCTCTAGGAATTGAAACAATATTAAAATCATCAAAGTAATATATCAAGTCCCACACTCTAATATTGTACTTCTTAAAATAAGATAATTTGTATTAGTAGTTACTTCTAACCTGATTAACTACTAATTTTGAATCACCATACACTGGTAGTTCTTTGACCTTGTGTTTGATAGAAAATTATAATCCTAAGATTAAAGCTTCATACTCTACCAAGTTATTATTATAAGGAAATTAAATTTTATAATAAGGATTAAACTCTTTCACAATGGGATTGATTAGAACCATTCCTACTCTATAAGTAGGTTTACATCTAGCACCATCAAAATATAATTTCCACATTCCAGGCATAGCATGAGAATCTTTAGTCACATACCTTAAGAGTGTAAAGAGTATAAAATCATAACTCATAATTGACCATGTTGACCTTTTCATTTTCTTCATTGTATTTAGTGATCATGTGTTTCATATCTGTCTCCCTTATAATCCAAATTTGATTGGGAACTCCCTGCCATGGAAGCCACATATGACAATAGTTAGTAGACGTATATACATTTAAGGACTTGGTCCAATCTTTCCTTAGAAACATTTTATAAGCATCAAAAATGTTCATAAATTGATTTTCTATGAATTTTATATCCTTGGACCTAAAAAAAGTTGCATACGAATATTCAACAATACTCTAATTACTTTAACTCTTGATTTGTCTAATTGAGTAACTACTCTATCAGACTTAGTTGGAGTTAAACCAAGTTTTTCATAAATACCTTTTGGAATGATATTAGTAGAAGCATCTTAATATAATAAACAATTATGCAAGTTTTTACCAAAACTCTAATTGTTAGTAAGAAAGGTGGAACCTCTACTTTGTCCTTATACATTGCTACATTGGCATTTGCAACCTTTGGTGATTTAATAAGATTTTTGGATAAAGATTCAAGAAACAAATCTCTTTGCTCAGTAGTTTAAGTCAATTTATATAAAGTGCTATTAGATTTAATATTTTTCAAAACCTCAACTATATATATCGACTTCTATTAGAAGAACCATATGTATCAACATTATTTCTAGAGGTACTTCCCTTTGGAGGTTCATGATTATTGTCAGTGTTGAGATCAAGAGGAGTATCAAAGTTGTTTGGTGGAGTTGAATTTATCAATGGATACTTCTACTCTCTATTCCTTAGTGGAAAATTCTTCTTCAAATATTGTTGGAAAGCACGAACCTCTTGTAGAGTATCCTTAAGCTCATTCTCCTTTTGGAATGGAAAATCAAATGTCTCCATCATCAAAGTTGTGCTAATAGATTTAGATGACTTTGAAGAAGTAGATACACTTGAAGGATTATATTTTTTAGGTCCATGTTTAAATGTATCTAACTGATCTTGAAATAATTTGAAAGCATTACAAAATTCATTGTAATCAAATTCAACATGCTTTGAAGTGTTGTGAATTCTAAAATATTTAGTTAAATTTACATCACATATGTTTATCTCAATATTTTTCTTATATGTAGATGACTCATTATTGTTGTGGTTATTATTTACATTGTGAAACATGTTTGTAAGGTTATTGAATATTTGATATGAATAATTTCTATTAGAGTTTTCCCTAGTGTTACCTACTTATTTTTACAAATAAAATAAATTAGTACTCATTTTTTGAACCATTTTGAGTATGGATTCATTTCCACTTTTAGGTACCTCTAAGTTGTGAACTTGATTAATATTAATAGCTATCGACACCAAAGATCTTTGATCTTGTGGATAAAATCCATTTGTTGAGGAATTTTATGTTTTGGCTAGGATGAGCATGACTCAAGGGTAATTGATTCAACACTATTGTTTAGTTTAAAGAAGACATGTTTTGATTAGCATCAGGAATGAAATTCAACATAGGAATATTAGGATTGACATTGGGGATAACATATACCAGTTGACCTGGGGGTTACATTTGGTCATTGATTATCATAGCTTCAACACAGACCAAGGCTAATGTGTTTATAACTCTGACAAACATTTTCAAAAACATAGAAGTCATTAGATATAAAACATCTTTATAAATATCTAAAACTAAGGCTTCATTGGATCTATAGATATATATGGTCATATTAAACATATTCCAAAATCTAGTAATAAAAATTATAATGGTTTCACTCTAATCTCTTTTTATAGTAGTGTATTATTGATAAAGGACACAAGGATTGATGATTTTTCCAATTTGTTCAATGAAAATATTGTTAAGATCAGTCCCACTAGTAATGTAATTCTTAGGAAGGTTGACAAACAAATCATATGCTATATTTTTAAAAGTAAAAGGAAATAATCTACATGAAACATCTTCATGAATAGTATTTAAAAGTCTCAAAGTAGCCTTAAGAGATTTGATATATTCTTCAACAGTAACCACACCATTAGGATTGAAAGAACACAAATATTTCCTGGGATTTATAGGTAAGTCATGTACCTAACCATGCACATTGATGGAATATCCACTTGACTAATCTATACCTTGAGAAAATGATTGAACACAAGATCACCATGAATAGGTGAATTAGGTTAATATTTATAAATTATTTAAACCCTTATTTACTCTTGCATTTCTATGAACTTTTAATGAAAAGAGAGGTAGTCCTAATTTAGACCATGACCTAGACTTGATTCTTGGTAGTTCAAACCTGTAAACTCTAAATCCTATTCAAAATGTGACATATAAACCCTATCCTTGTAAATAAAAATGATCAGATTTGAATGTTAAACAAATTTTGCACAAATTCTTACAAAAAACAATTATCTTTAAATGAATTAACTTAAATATGTATCAAAACCTATGAACATGAATTATCTTTACACTCATAAGTTCAAATAAATCTAAATTTTTAAAGAATCAATCAATCTTTGAGCCAAAATCACTATCACTAAATTTAGACATGACAAATTTACAAATCTTAAGCTACCTTTTCAACAATTTCTCATAAATATTCAAATAAAAGCTATCTTTAGCTTAATAAGCCTAAATATTGGTTTGAAACCATGAATATCAATGATATTTACATAATTGAGTTAATAATAACACAAATATGCAAAGAATCAATTGATATTTGACCAAAATTCAATAAAATTAGTAAAGATACTTCAAATTCATGAGGGCTTAGCTCAAGGCCCTCCTTATAGTACCAATTTTCATGCTTATTGATCATTGAAAGTGCATCATCGGATTTTAATACTATTTAATAAACACTTCTCATTTTTGGATTCAAAGAATCCATTGCATGAGTTGTTGATATTGATATTCTTGATACCTTTAGTGGAGTAACACCAAAGATAATGACTATTTCACAATTAAAAATGCAAATGGTTGTTGGGAGAAACCATGGTGTTAAAACCTCCTTATGAACATGAAAATAATTTGAACCAATTAAAGTGAATGTTGATTAAAACCTAAAGTCTAATTTCTAATCTAGCATGCATATTTATAATGAAAGTTAAACTATAGTTAATTGATAAAAAAATGACCAAAAGGAAGGGTAGGGCAGAGAAGAAATATATTGTTGATCTTCAATCTAGACATTATGACAAAGCTTAAATTTCATCGAAACATGCACTTAAATTAATGTATGACATGAAATAGATAAAGCAAAATTCTAACCATATATTAGGAAAACATCTAAGGATAGTTGATATAATACAAATAAGAAACCAGATTCAATTTAAAGATTTAATCCTAAAATAGAATTGCATAAGCGCATCTACAAGAAGAGAAAGGAAAATGAACTAAATATAAGATCTTTCAATAAATCCAGCCTAAGCATAAATTGACAACTCTACATTTAAATATGCATATCTATAATCCATGAAAATAATTCAAGCCTAAACATTTGACCAGTTAGTTGACGAAGGACCCATAATAACAATAACATAAACAAATGTTAGACAATCTTTGTAGAATTCCTTACTTATATTAATTGCTCCAAGTTTACAAATAGTTTTTTCTACAAATGATAATATACATTTTATAGAATAATAAGGAGGTATGTTGGTCAATCATGTCAAATTATAATTGTAAAAGTGTCATGGATATCTATCCTTTTACATTGTTCTAGAACTAGACACTTTCTAAA
Organism: Torreya grandis; assembly: GCA_037957365.1. Lineage (NCBI taxonomy): Eukaryota > Viridiplantae > Streptophyta > Pinopsida > Cupressales > Taxaceae > Torreya > Torreya grandis. The sequence continues at coordinate 823,342 of JARHVA010004061.1, forward strand.
TGGATTGACCTATAAGTAATGTGCTTTACAAGATGCACATGATTTTATAAAAAGAATATTCCTTTTTGAAAATGGTATAAATGTTTAGTTATAAAATAATATGCTAAAGTCAAAATATTTGACATTGGGAATCACTTGTTGTTGTATTCCTTTGTCTATGCTATATGAACTTTATCGCTTCATTATGTTGCTCATCAATTTAACTTGAGGTTGATGATGGGCTCCATGCAAAAATTCTTTTCTTAATATTTAAGGCCTTTGAGGTCCTTTCTAACCTTGTCCAAAGATTCCTTGATGCTCCTTACTTATCCTATCGTTTCATATGTAGATAATATCATATCCAAGATCCTTTTGTTATCTACCCCTATTTTGCCTTGGGCCTGATTCTTCACTTCTTGCATGAATTGAGTTTCCCTATGGTTGAACTCCTCATCTATGATTAATACAATGGGATTGATGGTTGTTGGATCTTTTATTAGGCTCCCCAATATATAAATCATCTTATTTTCCAATTGCTTGAGATCACTAGAAAGATCTCCCATTTTCTTAGATCATTTGATCAAATCTCTAATCTTCTTTATCAATATAACCATATCCATATTCAAGTGTGGTAATATAATTATTTTAAATTTAGTGATTTGATCCTCTATCAAAATACTGATCAATTATTTTGTTTTGTTGCTTAAAGACTGGCATTGGCTAACTTGGATTGAATCCAAAATACCCTATTTGTTGACCATATCCTACTTGGAATTTACTACCTTCAAGAAGCTAAATAGATTATACATGGATATTTCAAACTGGTTAACCATATCTCCTAGAATAGTTAGAATATACTATTCCTATAAGTTCTTCCTTTTCTACTCTATCCCTTCGATACTCATTTTCAACTACTTTGTTTGTGCTTGAGATAATTCAAGAACATCTTCCTCAAAAATAGGATGTTCACCAGAACTCTATCCTTGCTTTTGAGTCAAATTAGTCAATGGCTCCACCTTTTAATACACAATTTCATCACCTCCTACATGACCCTTTTCTCTATCAATTTTTACAAGATAGTAGTCTCTTGATCAAAATTGACTCTAATTAAAAATTGGGTCAGATGTGGGATTGGGACCTCCTATTATGATTGGTCTACTAAATGGATTAGAGTATCAAATCTTCTTGCCTCCTCTTCCTATAAATAAACTATACATGGTTTCATTTCTTATTCCAAAGAGATAATAGTGGATTTCACCATAGACCATGGATGTAAAGTGGGAAACTTCTCCAATCTATGTTTATACAAAAACTACACAAGAATAGGTGGACTATAAAGAATTTTCTCGTTAGCGAACAAATTGACTTCCTTCAAGGGAGGAGTGATGGTCACCTTGGGCTTCTTAGCTTTTAGAACAAGGTCAGTCTCTACTTTCCTCTTGGGGGATAAATAACTACTAAACCCAAATATTTCCCTTTGTCATCCTTAATTTCCTCAAAAAAAATCTTCTCTTCTTCATCTAAATCTATATATGTCATAGATAGCATTTTCAATACATCCTTAATAGACTCTTGATGATGTGTGTCTATCCTATGAATATCCTCTTGATGCAATTCATGTTCTACTACCTTATAAGGTTTTAGAGTAAATGAATTAGAAGCAATCTCACTTAGAATTCTTTCTTATAGACTCTTCTCTTCAAGATTATGTTCCATTTGTGTCTCTACTTGTGCACTAACTGATGAAATTCTATAATATTCAAAAAACATCAACTAATATTGCTTGGGGCCTATTTACCATCTATTATCCTTTTTTTTATTGTTTGTAGTCTAGACTCAAGCATTAATTTGTGTTATTTCAATATTCTAATGACTTCAAATTAGTTATATGCCTTTGTGTATATATTATCAAAGGCACCAGGCTCATTTTCATAGGGCACATTTAGAATCCCTTTTATTTTTAAATGTTCTTTAACTCTTGCATAAGGATCCCTTTACTTAATCTCATCAATCTACAAGTTGAAGGATGATCTATACTTTTATGCTACCTCAATATGATCCCACTATCTGAATGTAGTATTTCCATTTGTCATTGGGAAACTATGAAGAAGACCCTTTCTCTTGGTCTTAAAAAGGACATATATGCCATGGAATAATTGTTATGCAACCTCTTGTTCAACTAATTTGTTAGGGATATGGACTAGCAACTTAAGAGGATAATTTTGAGTTCCCTCAATCCTTATGATATTGTAGTCAAGGAACAACCATATATCCCCCTTTATTTTAATAGATTTCTTTATCAAAAGACTAATTATTGACACAGGGATACCAATTATAGCTTCACTTAATGCTAGGTAGACACAATCACAAATGAGTTGGATGTGATCCCTATATTTATAAATGTTCAACTTAGAATAGTGTCAAGAAATGGTCTGGGTTACATTTGGAGACCATTCTCTTTGATTATGGAACTTAGGATGGTTGCATCAATGCTAACATCTAGGTCAGATGCTAGTGTCCTATATGGAATATTGAATGAATCATAATTCAATTACTTGGTGCCTCTAGGTTTTATTTTGCCTTCACTCTAGTGCATTTACATTTGGATCATGGACTGTCGATTCTTGTGAAATGGAAAAACCTAGTTCTCTAGCTTTATAGTGACTTGGTTGCACATAAGGAATCTAAGAGATAAGACATCATGAAGAAATCATTATTATTCTTATTCTTGATTGCATATATTTGTCTACTCAAAGAGATGTTAATTATCTCACCTAGTGGGTGAACTATTACCTTTTCAACAATGAAATATAGTTGTGGTTGCACATCCATATAATTTGTTTAACATTGTCATTACCAAACTAACCCCTTGTATGAATTAACTTATTAGGATATTCTTATTAAAGTATGAAAAGACCTAGTTACCAAATTCTAAGCACATAGCCAGGGTTTCCATTAAGTTACATTGTTTGGCCAATGAATTGATAGAGGCCAAGTCAATTTGGGTTTTAGGCTACTTATAGTATGAGTCAAAGAAAATTAGGGAAATGTAATCCACTTTACTATGACTATGTTCATTAATTATCATGCCCTTATCTATTTTAGCTTCATTAATAATTATAATGAGAACATCAATACAATGAAGTACCTCTAGTTTTATAAGTACATAATGTAGTCTAGTTATCTAGATTTTTGCAATGTCATCATATAGTATCTTTTTAAAGAGGATATTCTCTTCTTCCTTGGTGATCACTAGTTGGTTCTCAATTGTCTAAAACAATTTAGATCAATATTTATCCCCTGTGTTCAAATTAATAATAACAAACTTTATGTCCTTGAATATTTGACCCTCAACATCTGTGGTTAAATATAGCTCCAAATCTTACTTTGAAACATGCTTATGGGTTTCCATTGCTAAAATATTAACTAAATAATCTAGTTTAGGATGATAATCTAACTATTTATGTTCAATTATAGTGATTCTAGAGATAATTTAGGCAAGTCTATATACTCTAGGGTTTTTCAAAGGTTTAGGTAGAGCTTTAATGTTAGTGACTTAATTCAAATGTGAAATGTAGTGTCTTAGATTGAATTTGGATTTCACATTTATACCTTTCATTTGTTTGGGTCTACAAGATCTCTAATTTGATGTGTTATGATTATGTGGTGTTGCCATGTCATGTTGCTCATTTATTTAAAATATGACCATTTATTGCTTTTGGACATTTGTCAATACCTCATGCAATCTTAAATCTTTATCAATTTATACCATTGATTTCTTAAGAAGTCCTCTTAGCCTTGACTTCATGATGAACCATTGATCTTCCATTTGAGATCCTAAGAGTGTGCCATGTGGTATCTCTATGGGCTCTCTATGTACCTTGAAAACACACTCCATCATTTATGCCCTTTTTCCACATGGTGTCCTCTCATTACATCTAGGTTATTTGAATTTTTGAGTCACTCTACAACATTTATCTTTATCTAAAAGCTTGAATGTTATTCATTGATCTCCATCTAATTTATCATGGTTATGACATGTGTCACCACTACATTTGGTCTAGGCCCTTTGAAAAGTATACATTAATTCACACCATATATCTAAGAGGATTAAAAATGAATGTGGATCATTGATTATTTTCTTTATACCCAAGATTGAATGTGGGCCATCAATATTCTTGATCACTTGTTAAGATTGTGACACTTATCACACTCACACTCCTTCACAAGGATTTTGACTTGTCTACTCTTTGCTCACCATAAATTCTCCACTGCATGATTAAACATGGATCAATAATCTCCTAGCTTGACTTATTAACTTGGTTTATCACCCACATACCATTTATCTTCTATCTAAGCTTCAATATCTTACCACTTATGTTTTTGGGTTAATCTATTCCTATAGGCAATGAAAATAAACTAAGGGAATGGGTAATATAAAGAGAGTTAGGATAAAATTACACACTAAGGTTTTAGACATGTTAATAAACATTATTAAAACTTTAATATAAAATTTAAACTATGTTTAAAAAACAATAAAGTTCTCCCACATAAATTTGAATTCAACTCAAAAGAACTTAGGTTAAAATAATTAGACTAAGGGTTTTTGGATACTCAAACATGGATTCAATTAATCGATTAAAAGACCAAGGTTTAGTCAAAGTAAAGGGTCAAATTCACATTAATGCATAAAACCCTATACAATATTCACTCAAATGGGACTCCACTAAACCTACAACCTAGAAACACATGAAATAACTATTAGCAACATTAAATGAAGTAAAACAAGGACCATGTTCAAACATGTCAATTAAGCCAGTGCTATTGATGATCTTCAAATGAAGATTATATGTTAAAATGCTAATTTAAACATGATGATAGCCATTATATTAAAATAATGTACTTTGGTTAAGTGGGATGTTCAATTTTAAAGTAAAAATTTGTATAAATTATACAAGGGTTCTCATTTTTCACAAATAGGGGTATGTTGACCTCAACAAGATCACTCTACACCTCTTCACTCATCCTCAATATCCAAAACTACAAGAACATTGTTAAAAATTTATAAGTATGAACTATATTTCACAAACTTCTCTTCTCTTCAATCTATCCACCAAGAATGTTCACTCTTCTCTATTCTTCACTCACATCTCTAGAAAGTTTCATCTTTGTTTATGCTCTTTAGCCTTCATGATCACCATCTACTTGGTTGGCCATAAGATATACATTAACCCTTAAGTATTTTATCATACTTATAATAAGATCAATTTAACCTACATATGTCATCCATATATTTTATATATCACCCTTAAGTAATTTCACCTTTCATTTAGGCGTTAAGAAGCCCTTATAGGTCCATGGAGACCTATTCATCTTTTTAACACTTCACCGAGTAAAAATATGAACACAAGACTAATTAAAAGTATATAGGTACTTTAAATATGACCCCTAAGACACCATAAAGTTAATTAATTCATCACTACACACCTTTACATATGCAAAACCTATCAATCATTTGCCATGTACATGAAAAAACCATGAACGAACCAAAAGTCAACTTGTAAGAAATTGTTCATACTAAAGATGGATTGGTTAAACCTATAAAATACATACATATGATCCTCATTTAGTATAAAACACTCTCAAATATATAAACCACCTTGAAACATGTAAATATTATCAATAAAAACTCAAACATCCTTCTTGGGTCACTTGTAAAAGATAGTCAAACCCTTAGTCAAATTTGAACCACAATAAATGCAAGTGTACAACTGGTAAAACCTCCACATCATTTTTATTGGATTTTAATTGAATTTTTATACCACCATAAAATTTCTCCATCATCAAAATTTATTATCAAAACAATTTTGACTAATTTTCCTTTGTAAATTCAAATATTTGAATTCCAATAGTCACTTTTTAATGCAAATTTGACCAAGTATGGAAACTAGTAAAATATGCCTGAGAGACCAAATTTTAATTACCATAAATTTTTATATACATCATTTCAAGACCTAAAATTTTAAAAACATGATCTAATAACAAATATGAACAAACCCATGTGACCACTTTCTTATTACACCTTCACATGTGTGGAAGCTGACATCATCAATATGCTTACTCAAAAAGTTCTACCAAGATGACTACAAGAACCTAGACCTTCACAAGAATATTTAAAATAAAAAATTTCACTTACACATGTACACAAAGAAATCTTGAACCATCATATGACCCCTAAAACATTTTCAATTCATCACCAACATCCATCAACTTGCCTAATCAAGCAAACACTACAAGGTCCATGCATGAACACTAAGGCACTTTTTGTCATTGAGAACCATGTATACAAATCAACTCATGGAAAATATTATCAAATTTAGGGACATAATTGAAAATTACTCAACATTATTCCCATTTTTCACTGATGTCAACACTTATAAATGTTTTAAAAGCCAACAACAAAACTATGCATACATTTTTTCTCTATTTACAAACACTATGTCCCCCTTTGACACAATGAAAAATTGGGTTTACATAATGATCTTGAGGAACTATATATGATTTAAAATATAACATCATAAAGTCATTTCCTTTGATATATGATATAAAACCTATTATCACTATGCATACCATTTCTTATCATGACTACCTCAAACCTGCTCATTTACAACACTCCACTTTGAGCATTCACTACTTTATGAAGAATAAATGAAAAATATTAAGAAAAAATTATAGATCACACCTTGATAAAAATGATAGGGACTCCCCTTAAGTCATCTAAAATTGGGCACCCCTTGATCACCATCAAACCATCTCTAACCATGATGAAATTTCATAATTTCTTTCAAATTTGCTTTCACAAGCCACCCATATAATGAATATTGGACATTAAAGATATTTATAAAACATATATTAATCATAAATACAACTAATAAACATATTTAGGGACAACCATAACTTTTTATTTTGAATAAAATGACCAAAAACCACTCTTCTTCACACTAGCCTTGTATAGAGGCCAAGTAACCCTACCTAAACCTTGTAGATCTCATAACTTTCTATGTATGCATCCTCATGGCTTAAAATTTCATATCTCAAGTAAATTATTATTAACCCTCATGCATTTTAATAATCATATCTAAATCTTCATATGCATAATAACTCCATAAACTGACTTGTCAATTTGTCTTCTATTTGCACCAAAAAAACCAAGGTCAACCGATACACTTCCAGATGAATCTAAAGATTTTTTTGAGAACCCATATGGAAATTTCAATATATTAGGTATATTAAAATATCAAGTCATTTTGGAAGGTTACTAGCCCATATGGTGTAAAACCTAGGGCATTAAAAAGATACAAGGTCAACTCACCACCTTATGGTCAATGCCAACTCTTGAAACTTCTCTCACACTAGGAGGTAAAAAATATACACTTATATACCAATATATGAGTTATTAATCCTTTGGGAACCCATATAACAATGAAATGGTTTTTGACCTATTATCACTTAAGCAAGGACTGTCATAGCTGAGAGCCTTCAAAAATGTTTAACTTTCCCTCAAAATATCTTCAAATCCTAAAAATACCTAGAAAACACATATATGAGATAAATAAACCTTTATATTCCACAAATTCACTTTTAACACTCACCAATATTTATTTGACACTTGGAACCAGTCAAACTATACATGCATACCCTATGTACATAGCAATCACTATGCCAAAACACCTTAGAATTATCATGAATGCCTTATGACATATCCTAAATAATTTTTGAACATAAACACATTATATACAACTATTATCTACCGTTTTTTGGCTTCACATACTTCAAATGCATCAATTTTTCAAGATGAACACACACTAGGTAGTGAATAGTGAATAAAATAGTCAAATCAAACAAATGGTCATGAATGACTCTCTTGACTAGTTGAGAAAATATAAACCCATGAAATAATCTTTTACAAGTCCTCTCCACACTCCATATAAACCTTACCTTCATTATTCATGATTTGACCTTCTAAACCAAGAATCAAAAATTGACTAAAACATGCTTTTAGGACCAATGTCTCTGAACAAATTTCTTGAAGCTTTTCATCACAAAATTTTGAAGCAAATTCATGAACTTGTTACTACCCCTTAACTAATGACCTTATATGATCAATACATTTATTGGTAACATAATATCATCTATTCTTTACCAAAATTGCATTGGTATTAAGGACCAATCTGCAACTTTGCCCACCTTTATACTTTGTTCATCACCTAGAACACACAAACTTGCTTTTACATATGGAAGATGTATCCTAAGAATAATATGTAGATATAACCATTTTTTATAGAGGGAATAAAGGTCCCAAAAATCAAGAGACTCTAACATCTCCATTTTATCACTTGACTTGTAGTCCCACCTTATCAACAAATTAACTTTGGTTGGGTTCTTAACTTCATTTTTACCTTTTGACTTAGAATCCTGCTTGATCTTCTTGTCCCCTTGGGTGGATAAATCTTGATATTTGACACTTGAATTTATAACTTTTTTTTTAGGACAAATAATCCATTTTAGACCTAGTTTTCATTTAAATCCTTGGGTCTCCATTCATTATGGATTCTTTTCTCCATGTTTGAATTGATATTCTTTGAAGTGGAGTTATAACCATTCCTATAGAACCTTGCTATATTACCTCTCTCTTGACACTTTTAATTATGTTTATTTTATTAGTCATACCTTGTGTATGTATTACATTCTGACTCCTTGAAGTTTCATTATTCTATTCATGTACCTGATCATTTGGTGTCATGATGAAGGCATTATAAAATATTTCAATATGACTAATCCTTTGACATCTATAGCATAAAATGTCATGATTTCCTTGTAGATATGTTTACTCTCCTGAGTGATGATATTATATATCCTTATCATTGTCTTGTTCATAATTCCATGAAAATTTCTCACTAGAAGATTTTATTTACAATAAATGATTCTATAACCAAACTGATGACAAGAATAATTTTAGCCATTGAAAGTGTTTTCATAGCTTAATTCATTAGGTTACTTTATTTTATTTGGAATTTTTTAGATTTTTAAGTTGTCCTTATTCATATTATCATTCTTCTTGTATTTACTAACACTCTCCTTACCATGATTAGTCTCCTGATCTATCATCACTATCTTCTCAATCTTCTTATCCTTTTGAGCATCTTCATTGAAACCTAAGACTTACTTGTCATTTGAGAAATTTTGACTACTTAATAGGTCATTAAAACCAACTATAATTTTCACAAATTTTTGATATGTTTGAACCTTGCTCATAGCTTGATCTATTTTCATCTACAAAGACTCCATATTTAATTTATATTTATCACAATCTTCATCCTTACTCTTTATCTCTTCAGTAAGGGTATAAACATGAGTTTCAATATCTTGAGTAATCTCATCATGCTCTTTGAATTCACTACTCAACATTTCTTCAAAGAAACTAATTTTCTCCTCATAGGTTTTGATCAAAGATGCTTGCTTTCTATTCTTGCCTTATAGAATCTTTAATTATTCCAATATATTCAGATATTTGTCTTCAAGATTACCTTTCTCATCTTCTTCTTTTAAGATATCTCCACCAAAAAGATTTATGCCTAAAGATAATTTATCTTCATCATCCCCAAGAGCCATGAATAATGTTTCCTTATCCTCATCATGAGATGAATCATCACTATCTGATGTGTTTCCTTCTTCTTTATTAGATGAGTTACTATCTTATTCATGGTAAACTCTCTTAATACCTTTGCATGAGTCCTTATTTCCATTTATCCTATTGATGAACTATATGTACTTGTTAAGACACTCATATTTCTTGTGTTCATCCTCATGAGATTCCTTCTTAGCTTCCTTGCATTTAGACTTGCCTCTATCTAGGTAATTTGATGCAAAATAACCAACTTTACCACATGAAAAACATTTAAAAGTAAGTTTCCCTTCAAATTTCCCTGATCCTACATTCAATTTTCTTAAAATCATGGCTTCAATTTCATCTTCATTAAGATCAAATTTATCAAGACTTAACTTGATATTCTTGCCTTTGGAATCCTTGATCACCTTGAAGGTTTCTTCCTTATTTGGTAGTTTGTCCTCATTAAATCTCATCTTATATGTAGTAAGCATTCTATGCAATTCATCCATCTTCATCTTGGTGAGATCATGAATCTCTTCTATAGTAGAAATCTTTAAATCAAAATTGAGGGTGATAGATATTAATACTTTTTATACAATATTAGCTTCTTCAATCTCCTCTTCAAGAACTTTTATCATGTTTACCACCTCATCAACCCTTAGAAGATAGGATGCCACATTATCTTCTTCCTTCATCTTGAGGTCTTCAAATTGTCTTTGGTAGGTCTATAATTTACCTAACTTAACATTTGAATCTCCTTAATAGATGATATACAATTTATCCCAAATTTCCTTGGTATATTTTAAATCGAATATCTTGGTGAACTCATCCTTTAATATGCCACAAATGATATAATTCATATCTTTAGAATTGTTCTCACTCAACTTCTTGTTAGTCGAACTAGTTACAGGAGTAGTGGGTGTGGAATAACCATCTGTAATAGATTTTCAAATGTTAAAACTTAGAGAGATGATGTAGGTACTCATATTTTCACTCCAAAAATCATAGTTAGATCCATTTAATGGTGTTACTTTCTTATTAGAGAAACATCTTTGAATTTGATGACTACCCATTATACCTTTTATCACCTTTAAGTGGTTAAAATTGTAAATACGTTATGGTTATGATATGAATTTTTAGAGGTAAAATCACTAAGGTAGTATGAATCAGTGATTTAAGTAATTCAATTCTAATTCCAAAACTTCAAACTCTTAATAAATCAATAAATGCATTCATGAAGCATGCACACCAGTTATTATAAATAATAAAGGAAACTATATAAGATCAACACCCATAACACATGGATTATATGTCAAACCATCATGAGGGATAAAACCCATTCTCAAGTCTAAAAAAAGTGGACTACAGTCCTATAATATATTTAAAAACAAGAGACTTTAATGAAGCACCCACCTCACAACGAACACCAACCCCTAAGCATGAACAAACACCCACTTATCCTAGATGTTGAGTACCCACACAACACCTTATGATATCATTACCTCAATATATCTAATTTCCTTTTAATCTAGTCTATAAATATTAAATATCAACTCTCTTCAACCCTTCACACTCTCTCAAGCCTTCACACACAAGTAATCTATCCAAAATAACCTTTTGGATCATTTTACATGTCTTCAATCATCATTAATATTCAAACCTATAACAACACTTTTAAAACATAATAAATATGACCTATAGGTCACATACATATCCCTCACACTTCTCTGATATTCTATCTATCCACCAAACATGTTCACTCTTCTCTATTATTCACTCGCAACTCTAGAAACTTTCATCTTTGTTTAAGCTCTTTATAGAGCCTTCATGATCACCATCTACTTGGTTAGCCATAAGACATACCGTAACCTTTAAAGGTTATATCAAACTTATAATAAGATCAATTTCATCTGAATAGGTCATTTATATATTTGATAAATCACCCTTAAGAAACATCACCTTTCATTTAGGCCTTAAGAAGCCCTTATAGGTCCATGAAGACCTATTCATCCTTTTATCTCTTAATCAAGAAAAATAGGAACACAAGACCACTTAAAATAATATAGGTCCTTTCCATATCACCCCTAAGACACCTAGAGTGATTAAATTCATCAATACACACCTCCTCATATATAAAACATATCAATCATTTTCCTTGTACATGAAAACACAATGAATGAACCAAAAGTCAACTTATAAGAAATTGTTCATAGTAAAGATGGATTTTTCAAACCTCTAAAATACATAAATATTATCCTCAAGTAGTCAAAAACACTCTCTATAAGATAATTCATCTTTAAAAATCAAAACACCATCAATAAAAACTCAAACATCCTTTTTAGGTAACTTGCGGAAGATAGTCAAACCCTCAGTCAACTTTGAATAATTATAAATGCAAGTGTACAATAGTCAAACCTCCATATCATTTTTCTTAGATTTACCTTGAATTTATATAACAATTTTATTTTTATACCACCATAAAATTCATCCATAATCAAAATTTATTAAAAAAAAAATACAAACTAGTTTTCCTTTGTAAATTCAAATATTTGAATTCCAATGGCCACTTTTTAATGCAAATTTAACTATAAAAACTAGTGAAATCTGCTTAAGAGACCAAATTTTCACTACCATAAAATATTATATGCATAATTTAAAGACCTAAAATTTTAAATACATGATCTAAGAATAAATAGAAATAAACTAATGTGACCACTTTATTTGTACACCTTCACATGTGTGAATGTTGATGTCATCAATCTGCTTACTGAAAAAGTTCTACCAAGATGATTAGGAGAACCTAGACCTTCATAAAGCTATTCCAAATTATTTATTTCAATCCCAAAATTAAACCAAGAATTATTTAAACCTAATATGACCCCTCAAACATGATCAACTTATCACCAAAATCCATCAACTTGCCTAACCAAACAAATACTACAAGGTTCATGCATGATCATTAAGGCACATTTTGTCATTGAGAACTATGTATAAAAATCAGCTCATGGACAGTCTTGGACACATTATGAGCATCATTGACAAGAAAAAAACATGTATTTCATGGATCATAAATAAAATTGGTAATAATATCTTACATTTGTTGATTTTTCATATAAAAAACTCATACCAATATGATTTGAAGATGGCACCATTTGAAGCACTTTATGGTAGAAGGTACAAGACACCAATTGGTTGGGAGAGGTTAGAAGATAGAGTAGTTTTTGGACCTGATATGATTTTATATATGTAAAATAAATTCAAAACAATCAAGGAGAGATTGGCTGAGGCCAATGATAGGTAGAAGAGCTATGTTTATTTGAAGAGAACAACTAGGTAGTTTTTAATAGGTGATAAAGTATTTTTGTGGGTTAAGCTGAAAAAGAGCTTGATTAAATTTAGGAAGTTTTAAAAAAATTCAACAAGATATGTGGGACCCATTCAATTTTTATAAGTGGTCAATCCTATAGAGTATAGGCTTAAATTACCACTAGCCTTAAGTCTATTACATAATGTCTTTTATGTATCTTATTTTAAAAAGTATACAACTGATCCTTTGCATGTGTTGGATTCAAATAATTTGTAGGTTTTGTATCTCAGGGTAGTCATAGTAGAACCAATCAGAGTAATTGACACTCAAAAAAATCATTTTCATAATAAATGTCATAATGCAAGGTCATGTGGGACCAATACTCTGAGGATAGTGCTACATGGGAGGACTATGATGAGCTCTACAAGCTATTTCAACATTTATTTGTTGTATTTGATACTAGATACTGTATTATTTTTTATGATAAGCTCTATTTGTTATTCATAAGTATTTTTTTATAAGTGTCATTGAGATGATGACCAGATTTAGGGTGAAAGGATGTTACATCTGAATTTCTCACTAAGCTGATTTACCTAATTATCCATGGATTATTAGGATTGTTAAATCTATTAGTTACTTTTTAACTAAATATTAAGTCATATGATATTATGGTGTAGATTTATGTTACTTATATTTCATGATTTAATTATTATGAGTTAGTTATTTATGAATTCTATACATAATGATTATGTTACATTTGTTATTATAGCATTGTTTGATGATATATATCATGATGTATATGACCAAATAACTTCTCATGATTTGGATGTAGGATAGTTCATCTCTTAAAGAATGACAAAGGGAGAGCATCATGATAGAGAGTGACATATATGGAGATGGTGGAGGATGATATAGGAAATATTAAGCATTAGAATCTGCATATTATAAATTTTAGTAGATAGATATGGAATAAATATTGTATGTGATTGCATTATGTATATTTTACATAGACTTAGTGTTTAACATTGTAGTATGATTTTATAAGTTTATTTTACTTGTGTCTGTTTATAATTATGGGAGCGTAAACCCATGTAAATAATATTTAGTTACTATGGTCACTTGGATTTACACCCCATGAGGAGATTTCTTATCTCTCCTCATCTAAATGGCATAATGGAAACATCTCATAAGATATGGGTAACTAATAGGTGAGTGGAATATCTAGATTTAAGGGCTAGTTCCCTGAATGTGTCTTGAAATGCTCACCTATAATAAATGATTGTTTATTGGGTAAAAGGGTTAGATTTTACATGAAATTAAACCTATTATAGTGGGTGATTAACCAATATGTTTCCCACAAGACTATCATACTCTATCATAAAGAGACAAGACATACACCACTAGTCTAAGAGTCATAGAATGCACTAACATTAGTATTTAAATATGAAGGTGAAATGTATGAAGACTATCTAAGGAAAGTGAAATCTTAGATTAGTTATAGATAATAAGGCTTCCTTGTACACTTAATAATATATCATACACTTAAAAACACTTCATATGACCTACTAGGTTGGAATCACTTGCATCAAAAATGGAAGGATTAAGAGAAAGAAAGGATAGATGAATATATCTTAACCATTCACTATACATCTCTTCACACACTTTGACAAGATAATATATGAACTCAAACTATATTTAATTTATCATCTAAGGTAAATTATAATATCAAAACCAATAGGTATTTTCCATAAATGGTGTGGTATTAGATTACAAAGGCCAAAATGGTAACTACTTATAGAATTTGAGAAATAAGTGGGGAAAAAGGAGTCCAAAGGTCACTTGAACACTTGTAATTTTGAGAAGATGAGTTATATGTGTATAATAATGAATTATGAGACAAACCATGCAAGGTCTAATATAAAAAATGGCTCTCTAAACTATGCAACTCATGAAATGTGGCATAAAACTCCTTATTCTACACAAGGAAATTATCTTCGTCATTCCCCCTTTTTAAAACATCCCAAAAATAAATAGGTATATTTATAATTATTTAAAAAATAGGGGTGGTTTATTTATATTAGTATACATAAATTGGTTTCATTCCTAATCATATAGATTCCTCTGAAAGTGGGTCATCACTACCTACAGTCGAAGAAACTCCTCTTTTAGTCACCCTTTACACTTGACCTAAATTTTAGCTTAAATTTTCCATGCAAATAAATTAAATGGAGTTTATTAAACTTTTAAATACCATACATATAATTATATTACTTAGCTACTCCTTAAATAGGCTCCCACTTGAAGTTGTCACACTTCTCACCATCTTGCTCACTTTACTAGTTTTGACTGGCTGAGATAAAGATACTTATAAGGACACTTAAGATATATTATAAAGAATTAACTAGTAATATTGAGATATATTAAGTCCTAATATCACTCCCAAAGTTTATTTATCCTTTTGAAAGTCCCTAAAACTTGCATAATGCACAAAATAGTCAAGGAAACCAATTATGCACTCTGTCCATATAGATAGGGCAGAACAAACATTGATGGAGAGGAACCATGGAGATTATTATACAACCTCCAACCACTTTACATGTCATTATTGTACATTAGAGTATCTTTCAATAGTCATTTTCCCAATCAGGTCAGTTATAAGGGTTTACAAGGGTTTTAGACCATTTCCACCCTTAAGCATTGTTCATGAAGATAGGAAGTTAAAACTACAAAAAAAAATACACAAGAGTGATTTTAAAAACCCCTATGAACCTCCATAAACTCCTTTAATCTCCATGGAAAGTGTCAAAGGATATGTGAGCATCCCAAGTTGCTTACTCAAACATTTCCTTCCATTTACATAGGCCATGATGTGGTCCAAAGCCAAAATTCATTCTTATTGTCGATTATCTACATACCAAGAGTTTAGAAACATATTTTATTCCACAATATACATGTAAAAATTGATTATAAAACTCTCCCATAGTTGGAATTGAAAGTGACTTCTCATTTAGGCTTTAGGCTAAAACCCTGCCTAATATGCCTGACTGTAACCCCTATGGTCTAGGCCACCCTATTGAGGTTATCCTTATATACAATATTTTAAATGTTTTTACACACCCATCACATCTAATTAAACCTTTTTTAATGTCTCATTATCTACTTAGATCATCCCTTTCTTTCCATTCTTTAAGACTACAAGATTTATTCACAAAGGAATGCCCTCTATCTAAGACAAAACAAAGGGAACTTCCCCTATTTATATAGATAAAATAAATATTTTAAGGGATTATCCAATCCATATATATTATTTTTATAACATTTGGGCTCTTGGTCAAGTCATTTGACCCTCTAGCTTTCTCAAGATCCAAGACAGATCCCTAGAAGGTAGACTGTGTGTAGGACTTTACCATGTGCATTGTGTATTGCTTGTTTAGATACCATTATCTACATTATTTTACATTGAAAAGAGTATATAGTGACCATAATGTTCATTATGAATGTTTTTAATGTTTTTTTATCATTTCAAGTCCATACATACCTCTTCCCACACCTTGGTTGGTCAGTTCTGAATGTAACTTCTCACTATGTTTTGCTTCAAGACACCACACCTATAGATTACCTTATTAAATGTTGAGAAAAATTCCACAAAAAATTATCAAAGTTTCATAGGTTTATTATCATCTGATTATACCCATCTACCTTG
>JARHVA010004061.1:845000-932500 GCA_037957365.1 Torreya grandis
CAACCATTTACCATTATATTTATAAATGATTCTATCTTAACCTGAAGACATTTCAAATAGAGGTTCCTTATACCAAAAATATTTCAAAATATGAATCCCTGATTTTAGGTCATAAAATAGTGATGTAATGGAATATTTATCTTCTTTCAAAATATGGTGATTCACAATTCATATTAAATAAAGTTAATGATGAATACCAATATAGAGATGACCAATTTATTCCATACATGAGAATGGTTGATATTTTGAAATAATAATTTAGTTATATCCCATTTGACCAAGTTCATTACACTAATAAAAAAAGTTGTATATGCTATGGCCACCATTGGATTTATTATATAAATTAAGAAAGACATCAGACAAAGTTAAATTTTTGTTGAAAAACTCATGATACCAACTTATGAAGTATGTGAGTCCCAGATGGTTATTGAAATTAATGACCCCAATTACCCATGGTACTAGGACATCTACACCTACCTTTATGTTGACATTATTCCCTCTAACCTTTCACATAATAACAAGAAATAATTTATCCAATGTACCTAATTTTTTACACTTCTTGAAAAAAATATATATCATAGAGGATATGGTGGGACTTTATTATGTTTAAATTTAGAAGAGGCCAACTTAGCCATTAAGGAATTTCATGATGAAATATGTGGTACAAACACCAGTGACATAGTCCTTACTAAAAACTATTAAGAATAGGATATTATTAGCCCATAATGGAAATAATATCTTGTCAATATGTTAAAAAGTGCATATCATGTCAGAAACACAAGGACATCTTTAATGCACCATACCAATCTCTTCAACCTATTATAACTCCATAGCCCTTTTATACATGGGGGCTCAATCTCATTAGAAAAATAAAATTTAATTAATCTTATGGCCATAAAATTATTACAACCAAACCTAATTAATTCAATAAATGGGTGGAGGCAATACCCTTCACATATGTAATAGACAACCAAATCTCAAAATTCATTCTCAGTCATATCATTTTTTGTTACAGTATCCCCTTTGTCATCATTTATGAAAATGGTAAACACTTCAAAAACAAGGATATTAAATCCATTATTACACAATTACATACCTTACATAAATGGTACATACCATATTATCATCAAGGTAATGGACAAGAAGAGGCATCTGACAAAACTATCATAAAAATCCTTAAATGAGTTATCAATGATGTTGGCCATGACTAGCATCTACAAATGTATCCTATCTTATGGGATTACTATACAAGAATCAACACAACCACTTTTGAAACCCATTATAAACTTCTATATGTAATTTATTCCATCATATAATGGATATTGAGTTATGCTCCTTTTGTATCTCCTTGCAAGGCGTAATTGATGATGAGGAATACTGAATTACATGATTGCATGAGTTAGAGAATTTGGATGAAAAATAACTCAGTGCATTTAACCATTTCTAAGCATATTAAAATAGGTTATGCCATAGAAAAAACAATAAAAGATACATAATTTGAGATTAGAGACTTTGTTTTGAAATAGATTCATAAACTACCAATGTAGATTGAGAAAATAAAGGAATATTTGAACCTAACTAGTTAGGACCTTATGTTGTCATTGCAAAATATGGATTAGGTCCCTAAAAATTAGCCACTAAATATGGAGAAGAGATTAATTATCCTATTAAAATAATTCATATCAAGTGATTCCACTTACACTCTTGAAGGATCTAATGATACTCCAATTAAGGTAAGAAAAAGAAAAAGAAATGTCCCAAAGTGAAAGACATTCTTGTGGTTATTTGGGAATTTAAAATGGTGAAAATTAGTTTATGATACCATTTGAAATGTCTATTTTATATAAGTACCCTATAATTTGGGGCATCCTCACTCCATCTCATTCTTAATAATCACATCCATCTAAAACTAATTCATTGTAACTAAATATTCCATTCCATCCTTGTTAGTTTCCCCATCCTTCATCTTGTTTTGACCTTGACAAACACATAAAGAGATCTTGAACCATGTTTCAAAAAAATATTGCTATACCCAAACTCTTACATGAATACCTTACAACACATATTAGTACAATGCAATGAATATTTGGTATATGTATCCTATTCAACTTATTCCTTGGAAAGTCATCTTTCATCCCTCACACATTTCATCCTTTCATCCCCCTAAAACTCCATTAGATACCATATCAGTTTCTAGTGCTATAAATTATTGTCCATTTGTTCATATCTTAATTTTAAATCCAAAAAAAATAAAATCCCAAAACATTAAAAAATATAGGAAAATCCAAAAACATGAAGTAAATGATAATTTGTTCCTATCCATGGTCTAGCTAAAACCCTTTATTCATTGTAAAAAATAATTACTACCTCATTGAGATATATCATTCCAAATCTACATAGTTCACATGTATAATTTATTGGGACAAAATAAGATTATCATTATCATTTTCTCTCAAAACATAGGGTTTTTGTCCTAGAGAAAGACAAAAAAATCAGTTTTATTACTTATGTTTGTATGTTTTTGTTATGGCTTATTTTGTCCTCATTATTTGTTGTTTGTTAAATTATTTTATATTTTATTAATTTTTATTTTTAGTTAGTCAATATGTGTATTGTTGTAACAAAATATTTCACCCTATAAGAGGGTGTTCAAGCCCTTTCCATATTTGGGAAACATGAGAATACTTACATGTATATGGGTGTACCTATGATGGAAGTAAGCCTCAAGATTTTAGGGCTAGCTCCCTAAATGTATCTTGAAATGCTTATCACATAAATAATGTTTGATTATGAGGAAAAGAGTTGTAAATTTTCATGAAATGAACCTAATATCAGGGGGTAATACATCAAGATGATTTCCACATGACCATCAAACTCCTATCATAATGAAACAAGGCATACAAACTAGCTTCAAATTCCTAAAGGATTATAACATCAATGTTTCAACATAGAGGTGAGATGTATGAAACTAACATATGTTAAATGATTAATAGGAAATAATTCACACTCTAAGAATAATATTACACTTTAAATGATCCTAACATACTTGAATACTCTCTATATGACTTGTTAGAAGAAGAATTCTTGCATAAACATGAAAGGATAAGGCAAGCAAGGATATAATATTATCACTAACTCCACCATACATAAATTTTCACACTTAGAAAAATATTCATGAACTCAAAAATAGAATTTAATTAATGTTCAAAGGAAAAATAATATGTCATTCCATCAGGGATTCATCATACATGGTGTGGTATTAGTTTTGAAGAGCCAAAATGGCCACTACTTATAAAATTTGAGAGAGGAGAAGAGAATGATGTCCAAGAGTAATTAAAACATGTGTCATGCTAATAAAAAGAGTAATACATGAATTATAATGATTTTGAGATAGACCATACAAGGTCTGATAGGATAAATTGCCCTCAAATGTATGAAATTCTTGAAATGTGGTGTAGAATTACTTTTGCTTGCTCAAAAAACTACCTTCATCATTTGTCCCTTTTGGAACATCCATAAAATTAATAGGGACATATCTCATGATTTCAATAAGAGTTAATAGTTGTATAAATTATCCACCATGCATTAGTTTCATCCTTAATCATCTAGATTCTTCTAGACATGAGTTACCACTGCTTGTAGTCCAAGTAATTCCTTTTTCACTCACCCCTCACACTTGGCCACAAAGATGGATTCAATTTTCCATGAAAAGGTATACATATGAGTGAATGAAACATGTAAATACCTTCCATAGTATTATATTCCATATTTAAACCTTAAAAGGAATCACACTTTAAGTTCTCACCCTTCTCACTATCTTACTCACTTTTCTAGTTTTGGCTGATTGATATGAAGTTGCTTACAGAAACACTTAAGAATTTTGATGATATAATAAATTATCATAGTTAGTTATATTAAGTCCCAATATCTCTCCAAAATTTGGTTTCATCTCTTGAAACCTTTTAGAACTTGTAAAAAATCAAAAATAGTTAATAAACCCTCATATTCCCATGTTCATAAAAGTAGTGGAAACCTCAAATCAGTGGGGAGGATCTCTAGAGAGTTATCTACAAGGCCCAATTAGTTTCTTGTCCATTTAATTTTTACTAGATAACTCTCTTGATTCATTTTCTCTATCAGGATATAAATTAGGGTTTTGGAGGGTTTTAGGCTCTTTTCACTCGTAGCCTTTGTTTGTAGAGTTTTGGCATTGAACTAATGGACTAATCCCACAAAATTTTTAATTAAGACCCTCCCTAACTTGTCCTAGCCTCTTGGGTCTCCATGAAAAGTATCTAAAAAAATGTGAACATTTTAAATTACCTTAACGACCTTTATTTCCTCATTTTGTACAAGTTAAGATGGTTTTAAGCCCAAAATGTCTTATTAGTGGTTTATCCTACATATAATAGTTATTACACACCTTATAATTCCCAATAAACATTTTAAAACTCATTATAATATTCACCTAACCCTGGAGATAAAGTTGACCCCTTAGTTGGGTTTTAGGCCTAGTTGAGACCATGTAGGTCTACTTTCACCTTTGAAGGTATAGTACATCCTATTGAGTTTCAATAATTTGTGTATGGTCTTCCAAATTTTTAATGTCTTATTAAACTTATTAAAACCTCATAAAAGGTCTTGCGAACCCTTAGCTCACCTAGTCATCTTCTTCCTTCAAAGTCTATAGATAAGCATGCTAGGGGAGTACCCTCTATCTAAGACAAAACAAAGGGTGCTTCCCCTATTTCATAAAAAAATTTAGATGTTGGAGAGGCTTATTAAATTTATATAGATACTTTATACAAATTTTCAACCATTTATTACATCATTAGACCCTTTAACTTATTCAAAACCTTGAAGATAGACTGCAAGGAAGGGGACTATGTGCAAGGCTTTATCATATGACTATATGTGCTTATTTTGAGGCCTTTCTCTATTTTTCCTCCATATGGTAATATCATCATGATATTTCACCATAAATTATTTGGAAATTTAATCATGATTTATATCATGTTTTACTGCCAACCTTAGGTGCCTTCACCTTTCCTTATCATGTTCAGTTATAGTCAACTATGACTGTATTGTTTTACCTAGAGAAGTGATACTTGTATGTGTTTATTTGCATGGTTTAAAACTTGGACACCATGTTCAAAGAACTTAATCAATTTTATTTACCATTTTATAGTCACTTGGGTGTATCCAATTCATTTCCCTATAATATAAACATAAAAAACACCAAGTTTTTCATTATTGTCCTACCATAGTCAACTAAAATTGATTGTATAGGGGTCCTATAGGTGGGAATCATCCTTGAAAAATGTGTCACATGATCCATGAACTCATTTCAAGGTCTTAGGAATCATTTTTGATCTGGTATATGCCTTTATAAACTATTTTTTCATGTTTAGGTTTGTGTTATGGATTGTAGACACCTACAGTCAAATGTAAGTGGTCTTTTGGACCAAAATACACTTGTAAGTATACCCATTATTCCAAACCATAATGCTCTAACTTCCATTGGTTTTATTTGAACATGAATATTATCCTTAACTACTTATAACAATTTTTCATGGTGATGGATGTCATTTCATATAAACTTTGGGTGTGAGGGACATTTGAAGTTCCAAACCTATAGATATCATTGTTAAATCTCAATGAACAAATGTACATATTAGATCCTTCCAAATACTAGTTTACATTAATCATCTACCTTCCTAATTTTTAGAGGACCTTTACCTATGTGGAAGATACAAAATACATACAATTTGGTGATCAAGAATCAACATGACACTATCATATGACATTTCAAAAAATATTGAGGACATTATTTTTATGTTTTAGGGAAAATGTCCCTAAACATAGTCACCAACTTTGAACATGGTTTCCTCCACTTGCTTGCCTATCCAATGCCTTATTCATCACTAACATGGTTGTATTAAACTTTAAAAACAATATTAAAGTTCCAAATCATGTTAAAAATCTCTAAATAACACTGTAATACTTCTATATGATCCACCTATAGATGGTCATTATAGTCTACAGGTAGTGGGCATGAATATGGTAGTGTGCATAGATTATGAACCTTCAATGAGTTATATATCTTATATCAGTTTTGAAATGGGATATAATAATCATGGAGAAATTAAATTAACTCAAATTTCCCCCTTCAATGTTATTAGCATCTATGAGGTACCTATAAGTATGTATTAAAACTGCAAACTAGATAATGAGTGCAAGATTTGATCAATGTGCACATGAAGTGACCTCATAACCAATTTGATTCTCCATAAATGTTTTAAAATAAGTTTTTAAAATTTTTAAAGGATTTAATCATGTTTAAACATCCCATTTCAATGTGATTTTCCTCTTGAGATCACCTATAGGTGCACATCTATGGCTAACTATGTGTATATGTTGCATATGACTAACACCATAGTCCTTGTGTTATTTGGAGGGTATAATATGATTGGTCATACAAAAATAAGATATTTAACCTATTTGAGACTTCATGTCTCCTATATGAACATGATCAAACTTTAAAGACACTATGATAGCATTTGGGAATAAGTAGAAGTTGATTGTGTTTACATATGACTGTCTTTTCTCAATATATGATATTTTAAGACAAAACATGGGAAAGAGGAGATATTTATAACATTAAAACATGAAAAATATCATATATTATCCATATTAAAACTTTTTAGAGAACCAAACTTTTTGTAAATAATGAACTTGATTAAAACCTCACATGGTGACACCCTCTTGTAAACTAAACTAATTATCTCATGAAATCATTTACAAACATGAAAATAAGAATTTTAAGCATGATAATAGAGATTAAAAATCCTTTGAAGTAAAATTTAGTAGATTATTTATACTTAATATCTCAAACAAGAGCAAAACTTGTAGGGTGTAGGGAACCATAGGTAGAAAAACATAGTCAACTTGTTAGAGATGATTCATAAATAATAGGAAACCATAATATAATATATAAGCATGAAAGTGACAAATATTTAGTTTAATATCACCCCCTAAAGTAATTTGATATGGAATTTTTCCTATTGGTCATACAAACCAAAAACTTGTTAACTAGTTTTATGTGCATGGTGGAATGATGGAGGAATATAATAGATTTGGAAGAAATTTGGCACTTAAAAATAATTTAAAGAATTAAAATGAGTCTACGGAAGTTTAATATACATCCAAAAATATTATCCCACGTGATATTCTCTCTTATAGGCCGTACACCTTCAAAACACTCCTCTTTCCACTTTCTTGATTTTTAGTTATAACTTACAAGTTTTCAATTGGAATCTAACATGTATGATAGTTAATACCATATTATACATTTAAGAGGATTTTTAAATACATGGACACAACTCAAAACTATAACACTTGTATTTAATGCTCATTTATGACCCTTAAGTGACTTAAAATGACACAAGGACTATTTAGACCATGACTAAGGCTAAAATTACATAAAACCACATCTAATTATACTACACACACTGTATGACATTATATTAGGCCCTTATATGAGTTTTTGACTATAGTGGGTTGACTCATTCTAAGTTTTGGTCAAATTTTTCAAAATTCTTAGTAATTTTGCAAGGGTGGTATGCTTGTTATGCCATGACCAGTAGCCTAATTCTATCCATTAAGCCATGGAGTCACACACACACACACACACACACACACACACACACACACACACACACACACACACACAGACACACAAAGTAAAGGTACATAAAATAAGACAAATGAAGGAAACACACATGTGTTCAACTAGAACACTTATGGAACACAACACAATTGAAGGAGAACACACATATTTATTATACTATTTATAAACCTCAATCTTGAGGTGAAAAATCTGATCATACCCCAAATATGATCAAAGGTGATTACCTTTGCATATTTTTCACTCCATGAAGGTAGCCTAGCATGAGGAGCATGTTCATCACCCATCACTTATATATGTGTATGGTCAATAAGCTTACTAACTCTATGTCCTCTCTAACCTACAAGTGAAATATTTGGAACCTTAATGAATGATTTTTATTTCTCTCTAAGGACCTTGATTGGGGATGTAACCACTATGATCTCTACCATATCTAATGGATGCTCTACAAAAAAATCTAGATTGGAGTGTATGATAGACCTCTCAACTTTATCTTCCTCTAAGACATAATGTGTTTGATGTTTTACAGAATCAAGCTCATATTATTCATAATAAAATACCTTTGAACATAGATTTATATCAGATGGATCTCCTGACTATTATTTTGGCACAATAACTTCTTCTTTGACTATATTCTCCATGTTTACAACTCCTTGGATAGAAACTACACAAAGCTATTTCATGATTGTATGCTCTTTATCAATAGAATGACATACATCCTTGTGTTTGATGAGAACCTCCAAAACATTATTTTTATTCACATTAGTAATCTTGACATCAGATTTACAATCTCTTGGAGGAAAAGGAGACTTACCTAACTTGTCAAATTCTTTGCATATGGCATTGATCCTTTTCCATGGTTCTTCTTCATTCACAACATGAAGCTCTTCTCTACACTTAGTGAGACAAACGACATCATGTTTGTTATAGGAATTAACCAAATTATATTTATACTTATTGAAAGCATAAGTAACATTATCAAGCTAATAAAACTATTGACATATGACATCAAACCTTTTCCATAAGTCGTTCTCATCTATCTCATGAGTGTCATCATTAACAACATATTCATAAATAACATGGATAAAGACATCATTATTACCATTATCATGTTAAATTATATTCATCAAAATATCATTATCATGCTCATGAATCATGTATTTACCTTCAATAACATGAGAATATTTGACACGTACCTCAACTACTTTAAATGGCTCTTCATGCATGATATAAGTACCAAGGTTAGTTTTCTCAAATTAAACATAAAAATCATGATCATATGCATCTACACCATACTCATCCAATGAAAAATCAGAAATTCCTTCAAGTTTAGATGCTCCATAATCTACATTAAGTTATTCCTTCTCATGGACAACATAGTTCAAGTTAGAACTTGTTTAAATGTAGGGCTCACTATGAAACCTTGTAAGAGGCTGAGTTCTAATCATCACTTTGGTCCCATACCTTCTCCTAATGGCCAATAAAGACCTATAAACTAAGAGATATCCACTTATCTTAGCTGTAAAGTCTCTTGAAAGGTAGATTACAAAGTGAGTTAAGAGGTCAACAATAATTGTCTTGGAGAATGGGAAAACTAGAAAAATCATGCAAGAAGACCTTCAAAAATTTTATTATCCCTATTGTCTTATTATGTTTAGGATCTAATTAGAGAAAACCTTTGCTATTAGGTTAATATTTTAGGCCCAATTTTTTAGCTATAACTTTGGTCATGACTGAAATAGAGACTTCACTATCAACTATGCAATTATGTACCAATTTGTCACCCACTATGAGAGTGAGGTAGAGTGGTGGAGGTTTATCATATTTAGTTAATGGCTCAATAATAGTGTTAGGAAAATTTTCAAGGACATCATGACTATGAATTTAACTTGAAGGTGAAGGATTAGTATAGATAGTGGACAATTTCTTTTGTAATAGCTCTTTTTAACCAAGCATGTAAAGGACATCCCATAAGGATATAGATGCTTTGGCACTTTTCAAATAATTTACTATGTTTAGGACATTATTAGTCACATTATCATAAGTCCTTGGAGTCAAAGTATATGATTGGAGGAGATATAGGTGTGTTTGGAGCTATCATGCTTTTATCCATACTTTAATGCCTTAGAGGAACATTTGATAAAATTATAGGCATGATATTATCACCTTCTATATCCTTCCTCTTATCCCTTGTATTTTCCACAATAGAGGATCCTTTATTGAGCACAAAGCTATCTTCCAACATGAAATTTGTGCAGCTCTCTCCATGATGTTAAGGTGTGGAGCTAAAAGCTTAACCAAGTGAGCGAATTACAAAGTCACAGGTTTACATAGTCACCAACATCGGTCAGGAGTGACCGACATCGGTCAGGAGTAGACCAGAAGATGCCAACATCGGTCATGGATTGGCTAACATCGGTCATAGACAAATAGATAGGAACTGACGTCGGTTACCTGTGCATCTAGAAAGCTATTTATGTGGATAGAATAGAGTGTTTGCATGGTAGGATTAAGTGATAGTCTTAAGTCTGCATCTCTATTTTAAGTAAGACTGTTTAGAGCCCTTGATTAGGAGGTGCATCTATTGGTTGTAATTACATTGCTCATGATCCCTAATTCTATATAATAGGGATAATTCTTCTTAGCTTATTGTATTGTAGTGTTGAATAGTACAAAATTGTATATGTGAATCATTCCAGGTTGTTGGAGTTGATTGTAATTGAGAGAGAGAGCTCTTGAGGGAAAGAGATCTAGAGAGAGATCTATACATCGGAGAGAGGTGTGGAAGAAAAGAAGTTTCTTCAATTGTATTCCTTCTGTAAAGAGTTTAATATAAGTTTTTAGGGTGGTTTCTTGTATCTCTTATTGTTTGCTATTTTTTTATTCTAGTTACTTATCTTTCTAGTTTAATTCCATATTTATTGCTTTCATATTGTAATCAACATTGTTGGTTGATCCCCAACAAGTGGTATCAGAGCTCAGGTTGACTAACAAGTGTTTCAGATCTGGTTAGTGTGTATTGATTACAAAGTACTCACAGGGGTTTCTGTAGGGATTTTTGTTTGAGTGGGAGAAGCAATGGCAAAAGAAAGTAAACTAAGAATGGAGAAGTTTAATGGTAAAAATTATCAACATTGGAGAATGTAGATAGAGGATTATCTGTATCAGAAAGATCTATACTTACCATTAGGTGGGATTGCAAAGAAGCCCACAAACATGGATGATGAAGAATGGGAAGTTCTTGATAGAAAGGCTCTTGGATCTATAATATTGAGTCTGGCATCTACTGTGATATCTAATTTAGCACAGGCAAAGTCTACGATAGAGTTAATGACTACTTTAGCAAATTTATATGAAAAACCCTCAGCTTCAAATAAGGTATATCTTATGAAGCAGTTATTTAATTTGCATATACAGGAAGGTGGATCTGTATCTAATCATCTAAATGATTTCCATGGAATTGTAAATCAATTAAGTTCAGTCAAAACAATGTTTGATGATGAAATTAAAGCTCTTTTAATATTATGTTCTTTGCCTAAAAGCTGGCATAGCTTAGTAATGGCAGTTAGTAATATTGCATCTGCTTCAAATATTTTAAAAGTAGAGGATGTTGTTAGTGTAATCTTAAATGAAGAAATTCATAAGAAAAGCACAGAGGAAACATCAGGGAATGCTTTAAGTTTTGAGAGCAGGGAAAGGCAAAAAGAGAAGTGCAAGAAAGGGAGATCAAGGTCTAAGTCAAAGGTGAGAGGTAGATCCAAATCTAGAAATGGCAGAAAGCCACAATGCTGGAATTATGGAAAGATAGGGCACATAAGCACAGATTGCTGGTCAAAGCCTAAGGAGGACAATCAACAAGAAAGGAAAAGAAGAAGCAAAGGTTGTAGGTATTGCACAAGATGCTTTAATATTCTCTTTAAATAATAATATAGAATCTTGGGTTTTAGATTCTGGTGCATCTTTTCATGCTACCCCCAATAGAGAATATTTTAGTGACTATGTCCATGGAGATTTTAGAATAGTGTATTTAGGGGATGATGAGCCTTGTAAAATTGTTGGCAAAGGAAAAGTGCAGCTAAAAATGTAGAATGGCAACACATGGGTGTTGAGAGATGTCATGCATGTTCCCAGCTTGAAGAGGAATTTGATTTCTATAGGAAAGTTAGGGGATGAGGGTTGTACAGTAACTTTCATAATTGAATCTTGGAAGGTGACCAAGGGTGCACTTGTAATGTCTAGAGGTAAGAGAGTAGGTACTCTCTATTTATGTAATTATGTTACTAATAATTCTCCTTCTGTATTATCTACTTTAGATGTGGATGCAAAGTTGTGGCACTCTAGGCTCAGCCACATGAGTGAGAAGGGAATGTCCATTCTTAAGTCAAGAGGTAAGCTTTCAGATTTGAAAAGCATAGATCTAGATTTTTGTGAGCACTATTTTTTTGGTAAACAGAAGAGAGTGAGTTTTCTCAAGACTGGGTCAACAAAGAAGAAGCATAAGTTGTAGCTTGTTCACATAGACATGTGGGGACGGGCTCAGGTTGCTTCTATTGGAGGATCACAGTACTATGTTTCATTCATAGATGATGCTTCAAGAAAGGTATGGGTCTATTATATTAAGAAGAAATCTGATGTATTTGAGACTTTTAAGATTTGGAAAGCTATGGTTGAGAATGAAACAGGAAGGAGATTGAAGTGCCTGAGATCTAATAATGATGGTGAGTTCTATAGCTACAAGTCAATTGGTGTTGTTATATGCATGGAATCCATAGGCAAAGGATGGTTCCAAGGACACCTCAGCAAAATGGAGTTGCTGAAAGGATGAATAGAACAATCATGGAGCATGCAAGGTGTATGAGATTGCATGCTGGTTTGCCCTTAGAGTTTTGGGCAGAAGCTATTGACACTGCAGTGTACCTGATTAACAAAGGACCCTCTATAGCTCTGGATGGTGGAATTATAGAAGAGGCATGGACAGGTAAAAAGGTAGATCTCTCATTTCTCAAAGTTTTTGATTGTGAAGCCTTTGTGCACATTGATAAGGAAAATAGAAAGAAGTTGGATGCTAAGTCTATGAGGTGCACATTTATTAGCTATGGCTCTGATGATTTTGGATTTAGGTTTTGGAATCTAGGAACTAACAAAATAATTAGGAGCCGTGATGTTATTTTCAATGAAAAAGTGATGTATAGTGATTAGCTCAAGAATCTAAATCAATCTAGGCAGAGCAATGGAGAATTGGATGAGGTGATGGTCCAAAATGAGGTCATGGGAAAAATTAATCACAGACAGGAAAAAATAGAGACCAATGTCGGCTAGGTAAGAACCGATGTCGGTAGAATAGAAACTGATGTTAGTCATATAGTGACCGACGTCAGCCAAGAAGGAACTGACGTTGGTCAGGGAGAATTGACGTCAGCCAGTTACAGGCATGGAAGTGACCGAGGTCAGTCACTGTCAGAGAATTTGGGTAGACAACGTGTTGTGAATGAGTCTCAAATACCCATCAAGAGGTCAGAAAGGGTAAGTAAACCTCCAATTCAATATTCTCCTTCATTATTCTATTTATTGCTTACTGATGGTGGAGAACCATAGAGTTTTGAAGAAGCAATACAGGTAGAATCCAAGAATTAGTGGGAGCGTGGCATGGTTGAGGAAATGGAGTCCTTAAAAGAGAACCAAACATGGGATTTGGTTGAGTTGCAAGCAGGAAAGAAGACACTAAAGAATAGATGGACTTATAGATTGAAGGAAGGTGAGAATGAATAGATGAGATATAAGGCCAAATTGGTAGTGAAGGGATTTACACAAAAACCAGGTATTGATTTTGGTGAGATTTTTTCTCCTATTGTTAAAATGACTTCTATACAGACTGTATTATCTTTAGTTGCTATTGAGGATTTGCATCTTGAGCAGCTTGATGTTAAGACATCATTTCTTCATGGAGATTTGGATGAATGAATATATATGGATCAGCCAGAAGGATTTGAGGTCAAAGGTAAGGAGAAGTTAGTGTGTAGATTGAATAAAAGCTTGTATGGCCTCAAGCAAGCTCCTAGACAATGGTATCTGAGATTTTATAGGTTTATGACTGAGCATGGCTATAGTAGGTGTCAATCTGACCATTGTGTGTATTTTAAGAGATTGAATAATGGTATATATATTATTCTATTGTTGTATGTAGATGATATGCTAGTTGTAGGATCACACATGCAAGATATCTCTAAGCTTAAGGTGAAATTAGCTCACACATTTGCCATGAAGGATTTGGGAGCAACAAAGAAAATCCTTGGCATGAGCATTAAGAGAGACAAGAAAAATCACAGGTTGATTTTGTCTCAAGAGGATTATGTGAATAAGGTGTTGAAACGGTTCAATATGCAGGATGCAAAACTGGTAAGCACACCTTTGGTTAGACATTTTAAATTGAGTAAAGAACAATGTCCTATTTCACATGATGAGGTAGAGTACATGAGTAGAGTTCCATATTCTTCCATAGTAGGGAGTTTAATATATGCAATGGTTTGTACTAGACCAGATATTGCCCAAGCAGTGGAAGTTGTAAGTAAGTATATGGCCAATCCAAGAAAGGAACACTGGAAAGCAGTTTAGTGGATCCTTAGATATCTGAGAGGGACCAATAGTAGGCATTTGTGCTATGGAGGTTGAGATACTTTTCTACATGGTTATGTAGATTCAGATATGGTAGGTGATTTGGATGGTAGGAGGAGCACCACAAGATATGTTTTCACTATTGGTGGAACGACAGTTAGCTGGATATCAAAGTTGCAAAAGGTTGTTGCCTTGTCAACTATAGAAGCATAGTATATTGCAGTCACAGAGGCTAGTAAAGAGATGATATGGATGACATGGTTCATGGAAGAGCTAGGAAAAGAGCAAGAGAGTTGTAAATTATACAGTGATAGTCAGAGTGCAATTCATTTGTCTAAGAATTCAACCTTTCATTCAAGAATAAAGCATATATAGCTTAGGTACCACTTCATAAGACAAGTATTGGAGGATGGTGAGTTGAAGCTAGAGAAGATCCATACAGATAAGAACTCTGCTGATATGTTAACCAAGCTGGTAACAAAGGAGAAGTTGAATCTTCATTTAACTTTTGTTGGTCTTCATGATTGAGTTGAAGATGGAGGAGCTAGAAGATGTTGTTGTATAGGTACTGGTGCAACTATTTATCTCCAAGTGGGATATTGTTAAGGTGTGGAGCTAAAAGCTTCACCAAGTGAGTGAATTGCAAAGTTGTAGGTTTACATAGTCACCGACGTCGGTCAGGAGTAGACCAAAAGATGTCGACATCAGTCATGGATTGGTCGACATTAGTCATAGGCAAACAAGTAGGAACTGACATCGATTACCTATGCGTCCAGAAAGCTATTTCCATGGACAGAACAAACTATTGCATTGTAGGATTAAGTGATAGTCTTAAGTCCGCATCTCTATTTTACGTAAGACTATTTAGAGCCCTTGATTAGGAGGTGCATCTATTGGTTGTAATTGCATTACTCATGATCCCTAATTCTATATAATAGGGATAATTCTTCTTAGCTTATTGTATTGTAGTGTTGAACAGTACATAATTGTATATGTCAAACATTCTAGGTTGTTGGAGTTGATTGTAATTGAGAGAGAGAGCTCTTGAGGGAAAGAGATCTAGAGAGAGATCTATACATCTGAGAGAGGTGTGGAAGAAAAGAAGTTTCTTCAATTGTATTCCTTCTTTAAAGAGTTTAATACAAGTTTTCAAGGTGGTTTCTTGTATCTCTTATTATTTGCTATTTTCTGATTCTAGTTACTTATCTTTTTGGTTTAATTCTGCATTTATTCCTTTCATATTGTAATCAACATTGTTGGTTGATCCCCAACACATGAGGTTGCTAATCATCATTTACTTGCATCATGACCTCATATTTAGATAATAGGAAAAGAGTGAATCCTCCTTGAGAAATAATATTTTTCTCTCTATGTTCATTATAATCCATAAATTGGCCTTGTTTCCAATCTTGTCCTTACACCAAGCTACTATTAATTGGTACCATCTCTCCTACATTAGTGGTGGAGTTAGGATTTTACACATTAGTAGGCTTGTTGGAGTTAGGTTTCCATTGACCTCTTCCTCTTCCATATTATTGGAAAAATTATTGTTTATAAGGATATTAATTTTAATATGAACCTTGATACATATTTCCTTGCCTATTTTGATCTTCTATATCTTGGCATCTTAACTCAAAGAACTTAGACCTTGACTACCAATCAACATCATCTTCTACCTTCTTAGGAGTATTCATAGGGTTGGTGTTATCATTGGAAACTTGGGCCACATTTGGATTATTAGAAGTATGAGACAATGGAGGCATAAAAGCTTTTGGAGGAAAACTTACATCTTGAAAGAGACCATTTTTCATCTTTGATGGTAAGTTCATATGCTTCAGGAAGAGTGGAACCACCCATGGATTTAAGCATAATGGAAATCTTAATACCAGTTTCTCTCAACTAGGTAAGGAACACAAAACTATAAGGTGGCCTCATGGGAGGAAGAAATATATAACAAGAATTTTGAAACCTCTCATTGAAGTCATACATTATTTACTTAGGTCCTCTTTTGATCACATTGAGTTGACGGATAAGAGAGGTATGATCACTTTGATCCTCAAACCTTAAAGTCAATAATACTCTAAAATCATCCCAAGATATGATGCATCTACTAGGAAAAACCCTATTCCAATAAAGAGATTTCCCTCTAAGGTAAATTTAAAGGAGTCTAATGGAAATTTTCTCTTGAGTGAAATTGTGGAAGATACAAAATTTATAGATATCCCTAATGTGTTCACTAGGTGTGACATGACTCTCACTAATGAAAGTGGGTACATTTTTTGTGGCATTAGGAGGAATGATAGCATATACTTGAAGGTTAATTATATCTCTAGTATTAAATGTAGGGAATTCATGAGGCCTCTCCATATTTTCTTAAGTATTTTCATTTTATTCCACCTCTTCACTCCCTTGGCTAGCAATATATTATTGATCTTCAAAGGGATGATTAGGATGAGAGTATTGAACTTTAAGAGGAAGTTCAAGATGATTAAATGGATCAATGGGGTTGAAAAATATTCTAGATGATGACCTAGTGAGAACCATGAATCATGAGAGATATTTTATGACAAAACAATGACATTGAATTATATTTTACCTTGATGGAGTTATCAAATGCTAAGTAGCATAGCAATTTGTAGCTGATGTTGTCAAGATCGACATTCACCTTGATAAGTTGTCTTCAAGAAATGGGTCCCACTGATAATTATATAGCTATCATCACCAAATATTGTACCCTAGAAGAGGGTGTTCAAGCCTCTTCTATATTTGGGAAACATGGGAATACTTCTAGGTATGTGGGTGTACCTATGATGGAAGTAAGCCTCTAGATTTAAGGGATGACTCCTTATATGTATCTTGAAATGCTTATCACCTAACTAATGTTTGATTATGTGGAAAAGAGTTACAAATTTGCATAAAATTAACCTAATCTAAGGGATTTATACACCAATATTATTTCCACATGAACATCATACTCTTATTATAATGAAATAAGACATACAAACTAGCTTCAAAGTCTTGAAGGATTTTAACATCAATGTTTCAACATAGAGGTGAGATGTATGAAAGAAACATAAGATAAATGAGCCAAAGGGAATAATGTACACTCTAAGAACAAAATTACACTTGAAAGAATCCTAACATACCTGACTACACTCTATATGACTTGTTAGAATAAGAATTGTTACATAAACATGAAAAGATAACACAAGCAAGGATAGAGTATTATTAGTGACTCCACCGTACATCAATTTGAACACTTAGAAAAATATTCATGAAAATAAAACTAGACTTTCATTAATGTTGAAAGGCAAAATACAATGTCATTCAAGCAGGGCTTCACCATACATTGTGTGGTATTAGTTTTCAAGACCCCAAATGGCCACTACTTATAGAATTTGAGA
Source organism: Torreya grandis (assembly GCA_037957365.1). Taxonomy (NCBI): domain Eukaryota; kingdom Viridiplantae; phylum Streptophyta; class Pinopsida; order Cupressales; family Taxaceae; genus Torreya; species Torreya grandis. The sequence continues at coordinate 862,704 of JARHVA010004061.1, forward strand.
GAGAGGAGAAAAGAATTAAGTGAAAGAGTCACTAGGACAAGTGTCATGATAAGAAAAAGATTTATACATGAAGGAGAATTAGTGTGAGATATATCATGTAAGTTTTGATGTAATAAATGGCCCTCAAATGCATGAAACTCCTAAAATGTGGTGTATAACTCCTTTTGCTTGCTCAAAACATTGCCTTCATCATTTGGCCCTTTTCTAAATTCCCAAAACTAACTAGGGACATATCTCATGATTTTAAGTAGAGGGAGGGGTTTTATACATTATCCACCATGCATTGGTTACATCCCTAATCATCTAGATTATTCTACACATGAGTTACCACTACTTGTATTCTAAATATCTCCTTTTTCACTCACCCCTCACACATGACCTCAAATTTGGCTTTATTTTTCCATGAAAATATGTATATAGGAGTTAATGACACATTTAAATACCTTAAATAGCCTTAAATTCCTTAGGTAGACCTTAAAATGCCTCACACTTGAAGTTTTCAGCGTTCTCACTATCTTGCTCACTTTATAAGTTTTGATTAGCTAAGATGAAGCTAATTTTAGAAACACTTAGGATTTATAATGATTCAATAAATGATCTTATTAAGTTATATTAAGTCCCAATATCTCTCCCAAGGTTGGTTACATCTCTTGAAACCTCCTAGAACCTATATAACATCAAAAATAGTCAATAAAACATCATTTTCCCCTATTTGTACATGTAAGGGACACCTTAAATTAGTGGGGAGGATCTCTAGAGAGTTTTATATAAGTCCCAATCACTCATGTCAATTTCATTCCATTTAGATAGCTCTCTTGCTTCATTTTCTCCTTCATGTCATGAATCAAGGTTTTGAAGGGTTTTAGGCTCTTTTCACCCTTAGCCTTTGTGCATAGAGTTTTGAATTTGAAATTATGGACTAATTCCATAAATTTTTTACTTAAGACCCTCCAAAAATTGTCCTAGATTATTTATTCTCCATGTAAATTATCCAAGAAGATGTGAACATTTGAAATTGCCTTATCGAGCTTTATTTCCTCATTCTATGCAAACTAAGACAATTTTAAGCCCAAAATGGCTTACCAGTGGTTTCCCATACATATAATTTTTTTTGACACATCTTATACTTCCCAATAAACATTTTAAAACTCATTATAATATTCACCTAACCTTGGAGATGAAGTTGACCCCTTAGTTGGGCTTTAGGCCTAGTTGAGACCATGTAGGTTTGCTTGCACCTTTGAAGGTCTAGGAAATATTATTGATTTCTAGACATTTTTGGATGGTATTCCATATTTTTCATGTATTATTGAACTTACTAAAACCTCATACAAGGTACTTCCAACCCTTATCTCACCTAGTCATCTTCTTCCTTTAATGTTTATAGGTTAGCATGCTAGGGGAGTACCCTTTGTTTGAGATAAAACAAAGGGTACTTAACCTATTTAATAATAAAATATATATGTTGGAGAGTATTAAAAAAGTGATATTTATACTATATATAAATTTTCAAACCTTGATTACATCATTATACCCTTTAACTTCTTCAAACCCTTGAAGACAAACTGTGAAGAAGGGTATTATGTGTAGGGTTTTATCATATGATTATATGTGCCTACTTTGAGGAATTTCCCTATTTTGTATCCATATGGTAATATTATTATGATAGGTCATCATCACCTTTTTTTAAATTTAATTTTTCTTGAAATTATGTTTCGTTTCCAACCTAAGGTGCCTTCACCTTTCCTTATCATGTTCAGTTACAATCAACTATGACTGTATTATTTTGCCTTGAGAAGTGACATATATAAGTGTTGATTTTCATGGTTTGGACCTTTTAAATATTTTTAAAATACCTTATTCAATTTTATTTACCATTTTACATTCATTTTTGCTTATTTAAGTCAAGTTACTATTATATAAAAATCAAAAATGCCAACCTTTTGCTCGCTTTCCTACCACAATCAACCACAATTAATTGTGTATGGGTCTTTTAGGTGGTAATAATCCTTGAAACATGTTTCATGTAATCCATTAATTAATTTAAAGGTCTTAGGAAGAATATTTTATCTGGTATTTGTCTGTATACACTAGGTTTTCATGTTTAGGTTTATGCCATGGATTGTAGACACCTACAGTTAGATGTAGGTGGTCTTTTGGACCAAAGTACACCTATAGGTGTACCCATTAGGAAAAACCATAATGATATAGATTACATTGGTGTTATTTGAGAAAAAAATAGTTTCATTAACTTATTAGAACCATTTTTCATGGTGATGGATGTCCTTGTATTGCAAGTTTGGGTTTGAGGAACATTTGAAGTTCCAAACCTGTAGATATCACTGCTAAATCTCAATGAATAAATGTACATATTGGATCCTTCCAAAAATACTTTACATTAATCATCCACCATCATAATTTTCTAATAAATTTCCCCTATGTAAATTCTAAAACATATATGAATTTGGGTGATCAAGACTCAAAATGACATTATCATATGACATCTCCAAAAACACTAAGGACTATATTTTTGTGTTTTAGGGAAAATGTCACTAAACATAATCACAAAAATTGAACATGGTTTCCTCCTCTTGTTTGCTTATCCAATTCCTTATGATTTTCATGGTTGTATTCAACTTCACAAACATTATGACAGTTCCAAATCATGTTAAAATTCTTTATATAACACTTTCATACTTTTGTATGAGCCGCCTATAGGTGGTCATTTCAATCTACAGGTAGTGGGCATGAATATGGAAGTGTGTATAGATTATGAACCTTCAATGAGTTATATATCTTCCATAAGTTTTAAAATAGACTATTGTCATCATGGAGAACATCCATAAACTGAAATTTCCCCCTTTAATGTTATCAAAATCTATGAGGTACCTATAAGTATGCATTGAAACTGTAGACAAGATAGTGAGTGCAAGATTTGGTCAATGGGCACATGAAGTGACCTCATAACCAATTCTATTCTCCCTCAAAGTGTTAAAATAAGGGTTTAAAACTTTGAAATTCTTTAATCAAGTTCAAACATCTCATTTCAATTTGGTTTTCCTCTTAAGAGCACTTGTAGGTACATATCCATGGTTGATTATGTGTATATGTTACATATGACTACCACCATAGTCTTTCTTGCATTATTTTGAGGGTATAATCTAATTTATCATACACCAATAATATGTTAAACCTATTTTAAACTTCATTTCTCCTCTATGAACATGATCAAACTTTTATGAAACCATGATAGTAGCTAGGAACAAGTAGAAGTTGATTGTGTTTCCATATCACTGTGTCTTTACTCAAATATAAACTTGTAAGACAAAACATGGTAAGGAATAAATATTTATAAAATGGAAACATGGTAAACATAATATCTCATTCACATTAAACCTTTGTAGAGAACCAAACTTTCTATAAACAATGAACCTGACTTAAACCTCATGTGGTAACACCCTCTTACAAACTAAACTAATTAGATCATGAAATAATTTCCAAACATGAAAATAAGAATGGGAAAAATTAGAGGAGATATTAAACATCCTCTATAATCAAATTCAATAATTTATTTTTATAGAATAACTCAAACAAAATAAAATCCTATAGGGTGTGGGAAACCATAGGAATAAAACATAATCAACTTGTTAGAGATGGTTCATAAAAAATACGAAATTGTTATATAAAATAAAATCATTAAAGTTATTTTTATTTACTTTAATATCACCCAAAAAAGTCATTTTATTTGGAAGTTCTTCTATTGCTTGTACTAACCAAAAACTTGTTGACTAATTTCATGTGCATGGTGGAGTGATGGAGGATAAAAATGGTTTTAGATCATATTTGGCACTTATAAATAATTTAAAGCATGTAAATTAGTCTTATTAAGTTTAAGAGACATCCCAAAATATTATCTCACGTGCCATTCTCTCTTATATGCCATACACCTTTGAAACTCTCCTCTTTCCAATTACTTTCTTGATTTTTAGTTATAACCTACAAGTTTTCAATTTGAATATAACATGTCTGATAGGGATTGAAATGTTATACATTGAGGAGGAGTTTTAAACACATGAACATAGCTCAAAACCTTACCACTTACATTTAATGCTCATTTATGACCCCTAAATGACTCAAAATGACATAAAGACTATTTATACCATGACCAAAGCTAAAATTACATAAAATCACATCTACTTAGCCTATACACACCCTATGACATTATATTAGGCCCATATATGACTTTTTAACTATAGGGGGTTGACCCATTTTGACTTATGGTCAAAATGGTCATGTATTACAACATTGTCATCATGGTGTTTAATATCATGATGCATCCTATTGTATGTAATATTAATAAATAAGGTTGTTAAAATTATTTAAAAATATATAAAAGAATAATATATATTCACTCATACACATATACATCATCATATTACTACACTCATTCATTATTAAACATATATCCATGAAATAAACCATTCCCAAGTCATTCAATGTTAACTATACAAATTAAAAATCATCTATGGGTAACTCACCAAAAAATCATCACAATGACTATGTTAAATCAAAATAAAAGGAAATATATCTAAAAATAAAACCATATACTTCCATAATATATCCATATCAACACCAAAATAATGCATGAGACATATCCAATAGCCTATAACTAAATCATTATATAAATATAAAATAAAATGTCCATGTACAAGATTCAATTTCCATATATCATCTATACATCAAAACCCATCTCAAGAATATGTGGTTAGGTCTTGCTATGAAATGTTATAGGTGGAATCCATAGAGGTGATATCTATGGTGGCCTCTTAGAGTTGATTTGTATGTGGTACTCATATTAGGTGTGTTGTGAGGTGGATCCATGGCTCCCATTGCACATTGTGATGGATACCTTAGTGATAATTATAATGTTTATGTCCTCACTATTGTAGATAAAGATCCCCCTAATATTTTGTAAGAATATTAAACATAATAAGGTACCCTATGATCTATTGGAATGATGATCTCATTTAAATATTTGTAATAAGAAACCTATTGCATATCACTCATCACATCTTAGATGTTATTTTCAAGGTTATGTGTAATCAATGTTGCTTTCATTATGTATCTATCTTTGTGAAGTATATGATCCTCTCCCTATGTCATATCTTTCTCATCATGTATCCTTGATAACTCCACATATCTATCCACCAAGATACTTTTTATCCTCTACAATGATATTATCATACAATCTAACTAAGCCTACAACCAAATTATATATATATATAACCCTCATATCTATTTATCTATCCTGTTACCCTAAATCATTCCTCAAACTAGTTATTTTTACATATCTAGATACAATATCTCATAGTAAAATATCTATCAATTGTAAATAATCTACTTGAATAAACTGTACTAATGGACCTACAATAATAATGACTACTGGTGTTGGTATCCTAGACCCATCTCTACCATCTCTATCTATGTCTATCATAAGTACTTTTCCACTATATCCTCCATCACCTATTTCTAAAACCTCACCACCAACTTTCATAGAAACCTATCCCCTCATTATTTGCCACTATACCCTTTAAGGTTATTCCTTAAATATCCCATCTATACACTCCCTCAATGTCCTTGACCTTTGATGTGTAATACCCAACTTTACTAACTAACTTTGCTCCCACCATGCTCTATAATCATCTATAAAAACTACATTAATCATGCCTCATCAACTATGAAATGGTGCATAATGTAAAAACATCCAACTCATAGTAGCTATCCTCAATTCCACTATCAATTCCCACTATCCCAATTCCCTATATGATTTCATAAAGATATACGACACTATTGGAATGCCTTGTCATACCCCAAACTACCTCAACACTTTGTGTAGTTGATATCTCTCAATAATGTAATCACATCTCCCAATAAAATAGCACATTGTCATCACATAAACTAAATATACCTTATCATCCACCCATACTATATCTACCTTCATGTAAGGCCTTTATGTGATGTCCTAAAGTATCAACTCACCAATATCCCTCATGTAATAAATCTCTCCTAGATACCTTCACTGGTTAAACACACCATCCATATTTAAAATTCTCCTCATATGTCCTTACTCAATGTTTTCCTAGTGAATGATATTTCGATATATTCTCTCATAACCATACATGTAGTAGTGTGATTCCCTAATACTAATTCCATCATTTTACACCTCTACATGTATATATCTATACAAATTCACTTGCAAGTAGGTTCCCCTAAAATGCTTTATTAAAAAATCTAACATATCAATTACCACATATTCCAATTTAGATATAAATAATCTACCACTCTTGTTAGGTAAAAAATCTTTGTTAACAAGCTCCATTAACACCAAAATCCATGGATCTATCTCTCCTCCTACCTTGCATGCATCTAAATCAACCCATGAAACCACCATGAAAATACTATCATCCTTATAAAATATCCCAAGTGATAAAAAAATACATTGTCTCCCTCTATTATATAATCATACCCCATATTAAAATATACTCAAAATCCTCCATACATCCTCTATTGTAACTATCATCTCCCCTATCATTAAATGAAATCTACTAATCTCTGAGTATAAACATTGTCAAAATATCCCTATCATCACAAGTCTCTAACATATCCACTATATATGACAATGAAATATATAATAGTATCCCATACTAATCCTATAATAAATAATATATAAATCATAATACTACAAATCACCTTTCACATGTAATGATGACTAGTAGTCTCTCTTGTAAATACCAAAAAATATGTAGACTCTATCTCTCTTTCCATAAAAATATAAAAAACATCACTAACCTAACCAATTCATAAAAAATTTATCTCCACATGAAAATAATCATTTTATAGAGTGTAAATGACATAATTATTATGAAATCACTATGACCTATGAATATACCACAATGACTTCACAATCACCTAAGTGCATGTGAGAATTCACCATGTGCATCAATAAAATCAACATGAGGTAAGTTTTCCTTGTAATGACTTCACTTTTTTCACATTTACCTACATTTTACACCCAAATTTAAAATTTTATAACCAAAAAAGGTAATCAGTGATGTTCTAATCGCCTTTAATCATCAATTCTCCCTCACATGCTATATATAGTGTTTATTAGTTGGAATATGATCCATTTTAGCTCGAGGTTTGATGCAAACTCAAAACTCAAAATTACTAGATGATAAGATTGAAAATGGTTTGAAATACACCCCTACATCATATTTTTTTAACCTACCCCCATCCAATGTTTCCCACCTAACACCTTCCTTTCATTAATTTTTCACCATTCCTTTGACTTTAAGAGCATATCTACATATTTTCTCCACACACATCATCTCAAAGTGGAATCTACCTATTTAATTACATAATCAAGCCACATACAAAATATTTTTTCATGTATCCTCTCTAATTTTCTTCATTATTTGAATTTTTTTAGATTCTTCTAGTCACAATTCTCTTTCAAATACGAGAAAATATAGACCCCTAAATTCTGCCACCATAGTGTCATAGTTAATTTAATAATTACCAACATTCATCATTAAATAATTCTCCTTACTAATTTGTTCATTGTTAAAAATATGGATTTTATATTACAACACAAATTCTTTCCTATTCCACATAACATTACCCCTTTGATTGATTAGCTAATTAATCTATATTAGCTGATTTAATTAATAACTAAGTAATCCATTCACACAAAATTTGAAATAAATAAATAAAAATAATAACAAAATTAGTGAAACCATATCATCATCCCACTCAATCAACCTTATTTACTCCATTTAACCTCACCAATTAAAACATTAAAACCTAAAACAAACCTATTTAATACATTCAAACACCACCATTTAAGACATTAAACTCAGTCAACAACTAATTAACAAAATTATTAATCATTTGAATACTACCTCTAACTAATTCATAAATTTTAAACCAATCCATTTAATGCATTTTATCCATATATTTAATATCCACCATCCAAGTTCAAAACTATTAAATAAATCTAGATTAAATTAGACCATACATTCTCCCACCAAAACATCTATAAATTCTCATTCCTTACTCCATTGTGAGGACCAAACATTTGAGCATAATAATTATACTCTTTCATCCACTTGATCAAATCAATATATCTATCTATCATCACACTACTAAAATTTTATTGCATATGAAATTTCATTTAAGTAACAACATATCAAGTAATGATGAGAAAACCCAAGTTAGTGAAAGATAGGTCTTCTTTTTTGGTAAGTGAACATACATCTTACTTTACTCTTTCAATATCTATCAGAGGGTATGTTAGACTAGATTAGGAATTATAGATTATGTTTTAAGTTTTTATTTACATCTCTAATCTTTTCTTACTTCAGTATGATCATCCCATAAAGCTTCAAATATTTTATATGCCAATTTCGTTTATTCTCACATATGATTTGTTTATATTGGATAGGTTAAAGATGGGAAAAGGGTCCCATTCCATTAAAAAAGAACCCAAAAGATGTTAAAGAATAAATTATTATATTAAAAAGATACAAAAATAAGAAACCAATGAGAACCACAAACTTCAATAATAAAGATGCCTAAAACACAACAAGAATGAGAGAAAAATAAGGTACCAGACTAGCCTAGTCTGAATCTTTAGACTCAGAATAAAGGACTAACTTGTTATTATAGTGTTTTTAGATTGTATTTACCTACTTCTAGTGTAGTTCCCTATGCCCTGAGTAGCTTCCATGTCTAACCTTTTTCTCTTCTTCCCAATTGACTTAAGCTCCTCCTTTTTTTGATCAAGATCTAACTTGTCTCAAATGCCTCCACCAGTGTGGATAGATTTAGTACCCTATGGGGATTTCTCTATATCCACTTCTTCCTCATTTCCCTGGTATAAATTTCCATTGATCGATGGTAATTCACCCAAAACCAATAAACTTTTGAGCTTTTAAAACTCATAAAAAATATCCATGTTCAATAGTTTCTAAATTGCTACATTGGTTTGTAGCTTCTTGATGGACTATTCTAATTCAGCTTTCAATTTGATGTTAAGATGGTCTACCCCATGCTAGTGATTAGAGTAAATTTAAGAACCCCCTTTCAACTTCCATTAGGGTGATTTTAGATCCCTTATCTTGTTGAAATCATTTTCACACCCTTCTTACTCAGATTTAGATTCCAAAAAGAAATCATCGTCCCTTTCTGACTCTTCTTTCTCTCTAGTGATGCTGATGGCTTATGTGACTACCTTGGAGTAGAGGCATTCACCCATTTTTACCAAAATAAAAATGGTCCCTTAATGGATGATATTAGTTAAATGATTCCCTTTGAAACTATTGGTAAACACTTTTAATGACTTGAAAAGAAAAATGGGATGCTTATCGAGTGGCCCCTAAAATGATTAAGTAGAATAAAATCATGAGAGAATATGACTATGTTTCCCTTCCAGGGTAATGTAACTCATAATTTAAAGGCATACATCAGGATATTTATTGGGGAGGTCCACCCTAAAGAACCATTTTTAAGAATATGATTTGGGATTATTTTTTAAGGTTTTGTAGAAGACCTTCCTCTTTTTCTCTTTAAAGGCCTTTATCCTTGATTAGTACATGCCAATGATATCACTAATGACTTTTTATATGACCAGAAGCTTTGGGCCACACATATAAACATATCTTCATTCTAGCTATGAGTGAAGTCTATAGAGAATTCCACATCATGTCCCACCAAATGCTCCATGTAACTTGCAATCCTACCCTTTACCATATTTTTCCAAACATATATATCCTCCTTGACATTCATATATGAAATTGAATCAACATGATCCCTCCCATACTCGATTGATTATTTTACTACAAATTTTATGGACTGGGACCCTAACCATAGAATCAAGAGTGATGTTGAAATAAATATTGTTATAATAATTAAAGATCAGGGAAAAATAAATCCAAACATGTAAAGAAATAAAATTCAATCAAGTCATAATTGCATTACACATTTGAGCTTTCCTCCTCTCCACTTGTTTATAATCAATAATGATGGGCCCCATAAAATCACATGATAGGTTGTACTTTGTCCAACTCAATGAAAGAGATGATATCCAAATGAGGTGCCATGTTACCTTTCTAATAGGTGAGGGATCCACTATGAACCCCTAAGCTAGCCAATTTATCTATGTTAGTGTTTATTTATTGATAAACATGATTATTAGAAATCCTTTTAAAGGAAGAAAGTATATTTTTTAAGTCTACAATGATGTCATTAATATTCTATGAGGTGTCTGAGGATCCATTAAGACACTTGATAATGTTTAAGGAGTCTCCTACTTATAGATTATCTAGACCTCGCTTACCCATTGGGTTGATTCCCCAAAAAGTAGCCTTCACCTCCACCAAATTATTGGTTTAGATCCCTAGGGGTCTTATGTCGGCTAATAATAGGTTCCCATTAGAAAATTGAATAACACATATTACTCTTGCACATCCTATATTTCCTTTAGTGGCTCCACCAAAGTTTATTTTAAAACATTAAGAATGGGGGTAAATACATTTGATCTTAGATATATCAATATTATACTTTTGGGGATGAGCTATAATTTCAAGATTCAATAAGAAAATAATATTAAATTATTGGGGGGAGGGAGGAACATCAAAAGAGGAAGCAACTGTTACCCAATTTTATTTAACAAATGCCAATATTTTATTTGAAGTTGAGGAGAGGTTGATGGTCTAATTATCAAACATAACCAAATTCCTTAAGATCCAAATTCCCTAGAAGATGGGAGGAAGAACTATGCTCCACCAAAATTTTAGAGATAGGTAATCCCAAGGGTCATCCCATTGGTAAATTAGATATTTTATGGAACCAAGTAATACTAAGGTGTAATTAGATAAATCAAATAAATATTGAAAAATGGAGGAAGCAAAAGAGTAGGTAAGATATATGTGTTTCATATATTTATCCATCTATCAGCATAAAACACATATGTTAGGAATGGGAATGCCCCTCTTTATCAAGATATCTATTATTATTGTTTTGATCTGGGATGGCAATTAGAAGAAGATATTAACCTTGGGGATGAGAATTTTTATCCACATGTATTTCTAGTTTTCCACAATCTCTTCTTGGTACTAAAGTGAAAGAGAGCTAGCTTTGACAAAAAACAACCCACTAGGATCAACCTTCCAAATGATATCATTATCCTTAAGGAAGATATCGATATGAGTGTTTTAGAGGGTCATTTTTAGCTATTACAAACAAATAGTTTGTTGATGGATCATGTCTTATTTTTATATAAGCTTACACCTCTTTCTACCATCAATCTCTTACCAATAGTCACATACCCTATGACCAATGGTATTTTTAATATTCTTGCTCAATCCCGTAGTGGGGAGTAAGGCTCCAAAAGATGTTTGATTTAGCCAAATTTCCACCTAGAAGTCTACTTTGTTTCCTCTAACTACTTTCCATTTTAGTCCCCTCTTGAGAATTTCCTTACCAACTTTTAAGGATTTCCAAAAGGTAGAGTCGTTATTTGGTCCTTCTTCCACCAAAAAATAGGAACCCTCCCTAGAATTTATATATTTAGACTTGATAATCCTAGTCCAATTATTGTCTTCTTTGATCACCCTCCACCCTTATTTATCTAAGAGAGATTGGTTCATATTTCTTACCCTTATAAGTCTGAGACCACCATTATCTAAGGGTAAACAATCCTTATTCCAAGAAACAAGTGGGAATATGAACCTATCTTTCATTTCCCTCCACAAAAATTCTTTTAGATATGTTCAATTTATTATACCACTTTTTTGGAATGACAAAAAGAGATATAAAGTAAATAGGAATGTTTTGAAGTGAAATCTTAAGTAATTGTAGTTTTCCAGCTTGAGATAATTGATTCCCTTTCCATCTTGACAATTTCCATTAAATCCTATCAATGAAAGGATTCTATAAATCCATTTTCATGTTTCCCTCAAAGATAGGGATGATAAGATAGGATGAAGGAATATTTTTGATAACGCACCCAATGGTCATGGAGATCTTCCCTTGCAAGGAAGTCAAAATGTTGATAAATAATAAGGAACTTTTGAGGAAGATAACACTTTATCCTGACACTATTTCATAGATTTAAAAGATTTTCCTAAAGCATTTAGCTTCAAAGACTAAGGTTTATCCCATCATCAAAGTGTCATTAGTGAATTGTTGGTGGGTGATAGGGATGGAGTTAAGTGCATCCAAAATTCCCTTAATAATCCTAGTAGAGCTTGTGGTTTCAATGATCATGCTAAAAGTTTTATCCATTAAAATGAACAAGTATGGGGATAGAGGATTACCTTGCCTAAGACCTATACCTACCAAGAATAAAACTTTGGGAACCTCATTGATAGTAATAAAAGACATAGGGGTAGATATGTAGGAAGCAATCAGATTTCTAACAGCCTGATTAAATCCTAAATTTTGAAGGAATCTATCCAAAAAATTCCAAGAAACACTATCATAAGCTTTATTCATGTCTAATTTGAAGAACATACATTAATGAGAATAATTAGATACTAAATGAATGGTTTCATGGGTTATAATAATACCATCTAATATTTGTCTAACAAATATGATGTCCCCTTTTGTTATATAATCAACTTATTGAGAAGGATTTGGATTCTTAGGGACAAACCTTTAGTATAGATTTTGTATAAAGTGAAGTATAAACTAATTGGCCTAAAGTCCTCTATTTGATTATCCCATTGATTCTTTGGGATGAGAACAAAGAATGTGTTTTTGAATTCCTAAAACATAGATCCTAATTTAAATAACTCATTGATAGCTAGGCAAACTTCATTTTGGATGATATCCCAAAAAAAGTAAAAACATAAGGGAGAAAAGCCATCCAAACTGGGGGCCTTGTCACCTTGTAGGGAGAAGACAATGGATCTAATTTATCTATTTAAAGGGGGATTTAGGATGGAAGTGTTGTATTCTTGTGAAATAACTCCCTAATTGAGATTGACCACCTAGTCTTCAAGCTAAGTATACTAAGGAGAGATGTGAAATAGAATATTTTTATATAATTTAACAATCTAAAATTAAATATCCTTATTCTCCTTATGCCAAGTCCCATCTTTCCCATTGACTTTAGAAATGAATTTATGCTAGAAATTCCTTTAAGTTGTGAGATGTAAATACATGTTGTTCATGTCACCTTTTTTTAACCAAATTTTCCTTGATTTTTCATGCCATAAAATCTCCTCCTTAACATTCAGATTATGAAATAAACTTAGTAGATTATTTTTTTTGGCTTGAAGAGATGGAGTGAGGACAAAAGTAGTGGTTTCCTCCTTGATAATATGAAGTTACTCCTCAATTCTACATTTTTGGGAGAATATCTTCCCAAAAACTTATTTTATATCTTGAGTTTGTATTTGACATGCTTGAGTTTCATGGCCGAGATATACATGGAAGAGCCTTGTACCAAAAATATCCACCATTCCTTCATAGAATCTAACAAAGAAGAGTTATAAATCCACATGTTTTCAAATCTAAAAGGGGTACTCTTGAACTTGAACATATTTTTATTGGATAAAACTAGAGGATTGTGATCTGATATAATCTTAGGAAGAAAATATAGAGAGAAGATCGAATGGAGAGCCCACTACAAATACACTAAAAAACCTATCAAGCATAACTTGAATAAGATATTCTCCCAATATATTATTTGACTAGGTAAAGGAGTTTCCATGTAGGTTAACATCTAAGAGATTGACATTAGCTATAAAGTCACTAAGGTCCAATATATTATCATTAAGAGAGCAGGATCCCCCTTGTTTTTACCTTAGGGAGAGAGGAGAGTTGAAATCACCTGCCACCACCAGCTTTTGTCCATGAAATATTTTATAATCTTAATTAAATTATTCTATAGATTTATCCATTTAATTATAAAACTAGAAGCATAGACATTAGTATGAATCCATTCTTGATTGTTATGAATGGCTCTGAATAAAATGGAAATATGAGAGTCAGCTTCAAGTAGGACTTTTCCTTCCACAGTATCTAGATCCCAAAAAAACCACCACCTTACCTAAATAACCTCTATAACTATTACTATTGCTTAGAGCCTTATCCCATATGTTGGATTTATTATTCAAAAAAAAAATCCTCTAAGAATTTGGTTTCTTGGAGAAGAAAGATATCAAGTTTATGTTTATGGATCAAATTATTGGCCAATCTTTGTTTGACCAAGTTATTCAACCCCCTTATGTTCCAATAAATGATCTTAATATATTATTTCTTGTAAAGTGTCTAAGGGTCATTTGAGTACCCTTTTTTACTTTCTTGTTGTTTTTATCTTTTCTAGAATTGTAGTTAGTTGATCTATCTTACGATCATGTCTCTTCTCCAACTTCAACCTTTTTCCTACCATTTTTAGGTTTAAATTTTATCCATTATTCCTCTACAATTTCCTTGATGATATCAATGATGTTTATCTTACTTCTAGAATAACATTTCCCATCAAGAGGGTAAAAAGGCTCAGACATCCTGGGACTCATGATAAGGGTTGACAATTCCTGGATAGACATGACTTATTCAAGAACTAGATCCTTGTCAAATAGTAAAGTTTCATAAGAGATACAGTGAGGTTAATATTTATATGAAGCAGCTGGAATTTCCTTCAAAGAAAGAGATAAATCAAGGTTTGAGGTAGGGGAAACAAAGGCTATTTTAGCTAAGATTTAAACAAAAGGTAAAGAAACCACCATTTTTTGGTTAGCCATTTGAAAAACTATATCCATGATAACATCATTAGCTATGGGCTTCAAGGCTAATGTGACCTAAGGTGAGCTAAGGTAACCCAAGGTAGGATGAGGATCTTCAATGGAGATGAGTATTTATAAGAGGTAATAGTTTAAAATTTTCCCCTAGGTTAAGAGGAGCTACAGAAGGATTAGGAAGAGGGAGAAGTGGAGGGGGGAGAGGGGAAGAGGGATGGGGGTTGGGAGAGTGGGAAATATGGGGGGAAGGGTTTTGGGAAGATGGTTTCTTGACCTAATAGGGGATGGGGGGAAAGAAAGTTTCTTGTTTAGGGGACACTCCTTAGAGGAATGATTGAAAACATCATAGGGTGTTCAAATTTCTAAATCCATTTTGAAAAATATACATTGATTCTAGACCATATTTATATTTGATGTTACTTTAATGAATGAGAGGTTTATGAGCTAGAATGAAAACATAAACTTGGGTAGCCAGGAGTTGATGTCTAGACCTAGTAATAAGGTAAATTGAGATAGGTTGACCTATGGATCTGGAGATACCCAATAAAACCTTAAGGACCTAGAATTCTAGAGGCAACTCTAGCAGATTCACCTAAAGAGGATATCCTCCATGATAGTGCTATCAAGGTTAAACCCTACCTTCCATTTGTGAAGACAAACATTGGATTTTCCCATGAACCATGGGCTTCTAGTGAGGATCCTAATGTAGTATTCAAAGTGGGATGTATTAACAAGAAAAAAATTCTTAGATATCACTATAATTTCAATCTTCCCCTTAAGATGCCATTTGAAATTAGCCCACTTGTGGAATGAATCAATGATAAGCCTAAAGTCACTGAATTTAGCCAAAATCAAGTTTGACATAGAAGTGTCAATATTACTTATGACCATGTTTTAGACCTCAATGAATACCTCATTTCTATCCCCTATCAGGATCAAGAAGGAATCTTCTAATGTTTTCTTGTTAGAGTGTTCCTTAGATACCAAGTTAGCCCATAAGATCTTTTTTTTTCCATCAGAGAAATTGAGTAATGTGATTAGTGGACCCTAACCTAAAACACCTAAAACATTCTTTAGAGTGGGAGGTGAAACCTATTCTATATCTAGAAAAAATAATATTGCATATTTATGGAATTCATAATATTATTCATGAGATCTCCTAGCTACAACACACCTTCTTCTTGCCCATTGCTTGCGTTCAAAATTATATCTTCAAATTTCTTATCACCCATTGCTACCACTATCACCTTCACATATGATTTTATTTATAATTAAATCAATTTATTTTCAGTTGGTTAAACTTATCCATTCACTTAAGGGTAATATTTATATTAAATCCATTAGATAATTGAATAACATCCTAATAATTCTAAAAATTCAATTTAAAATAAAATGAGGACCATTATATGAAATGAATTTATAAGGTAATCTAATATGTGAGAAAGTTTAATTATCAAATAATAAACTAACTTTAGAGGAGACATAAATTTAATGAGACATATCTTTAATCCACTTTATAAAATAGGAAACAATAATTTAAATTGTATTTATGACTAGCTAAATATGGAGGGTGAATATCATAAATGAAATATATGCCCATTTTGTAAAATATTTTTTCTATTATAACTAGATTTAAAGGCATTTTAGGTAGCATATATCTTCCTATAAACAATTGGAAAGGCATACATGATATAAATATTTTAAATTAATCTTTATGAATAGTTTGCTAATAGTATCCAACACATAGGATAATATAAGTTGTTTTTATATTTAAATATTTACCACAACTACCTTCATGTCAACTTATAAGTTTTTGAGTTTGATTCTATGTTAAACAATGTAAAAAAACCTCTATCTCTATTTTTATAGAATAAAAAATTTACAAGAAAAAAAACTTAATTCTTATAACCTAATATCTCTTACTTAACATTTATCTAATGTATCAATATAGTTTAGATTCTAAAATTCATAAACATGGTCATGATACAAATAATCTTACAAACGTAAGTGTTGGACAATTTTGGATTACATACAAAGATTTTGCCTAAATGGATGAGATGAATCATGTTTTGGATGGAATCAGTGATCCAAATATCTAATATTGCTTACAAAGCTTTTGAACCACTTTAAGCAAGATTAACATGCAATTTGTTGATATTTGAGAAGTAAGTCTTGAAAAGCATTTAGAGTTGTAATGGAATAATATCTAATAGGTTTCCATAGTTTTCATGACATTAAAAGTGCATAGAGTAGGTTAGTATGAAGTTTTAAAATTTATTCAAAGCTTTGATGGATCAAAAGATGGAAAAAGCAAGCTTTGAAGAGATAGACCATAATCACACGTTATAGAGAAATGGACTAGTCAACTTGATTGTGCATTTTATAGATATGCTTGGAAGGCCTCTTAGATCCAAAAGATCATGTGTACATGAATTTATTCATGCCTTGAAATTTCTCTATAATTTTTGTGACTTGATGAGTTATCTAACTCTTGTTATAAGCATTCAAAGATGAACTAATAGAGTGGGGTGTGCATAGGGACGTCAAGTTTGATATTTGTGATGTAATCATTTGAATTTAAAATTTTCCATATTTAATGTAAATTTGGTAGATGTCAAGATCTCAAGATCTCAAGTAGAATATCTATGGAATGTAGTGACTAATAAAGCTAGTGGGACCTAAAGATCCAATGGCATGTGTTTAATCATGCATTTTATATCCAATGGTATGATCTAAGTTAACAAGTTAGAGGATCCTAAGATTAAGTGAGGGACTAAAAAGTGGCATGATCTTGGTGAATAAGTAGGTCCATGGTGCACGTTTGATCAAGTAGAAGGAGATTAATGGCACGTGTTCAATAAGATCAAAGAGATAGATGATGCACCTAAGGCCAAAATTCATAAGCTCAGATTGAATGTGAGGCCACAACATGGTGTAAGTGCATTAAATCATGGATTTGATGATCATAAATTTGAATGAAGAGAAAATAATTTGCACAATATAAGAAGCCTAGATTGAGATCGATGGTCTATATCAAAAGTTAAAAATAGGAAATTTTGAGTAGAAGTCCAACATGGTTTAGGTTTAACTAGGGAAAGTATTTCAAAGGGGCATGTGCCACCATTAGAGTTTATTATAAAGGACATAGTTATGTATTTAAGGTTACTAATGGTGAAGATATATCACAGTTAAATCTTAGATAGGATAGGTTTGTTTAGACCTAATATATTTTAAGAATGATGCTATGTAGTATATAGATCTTCATTGATATTATAGCCATATGAAAACTAATAAAGGAGATTAGTTTTAAATCTATAGTAAGGCCTATGATCAGATATTTAAGTAGGGGTAGATATGAATGGCTATGAAAAAGCATCTCATCTATCAACATGGATATATCCTTGATAAAGTAGGTACTTACCACCACTCAAAGCAAACATGGCATGGCTCTATCAGATCCATAGATATGAAGATTTTGTATTCATAAACAAGCCAAGTGGAAGATGGAATAGAGTCCTAAGGTGGAGATTTGGTAGTTGGAGAAAGTATCTAGAATATTTAATAGGCTTTTAAGGTGTCTAAGGGTTTTTATTCATAAATAGGTTCATGACTCACCACCTTCAAAAAAATATTATCCTCTAGTGTGTTTCTCAATCAATAAAATGATTCAAAGGCTATTAGGACAAAATAAAGGTTGATTTTCAATAGATAATTGGTGTTAATTTGATGAAAAGGTGGTGGTAGCTCATTTAATGTTATTTATTAATGTGGTCCCTCTTCTCTCTTCTCCCTTTCTATATATTACCCCTTCTTTCTCATTTATAAAAGGATACTCATTTTTTTGAGTATTGTTGACCCAATTTTGCCCCTCTGGAAAAATTTTGGTCGCCCTCTTTGAAAACTATGAAAGGCCAGTCAATTTTGGGTTGCAGTCCATCTTCAAGTTCATGCTCAATTCAACAGAAAGGTTCAACAAAAAGGTTCAAGTGCCTTGGATCAAAGGAAAAAGTTCAAGTCAATGGTTCAATGCATCTAAGTCCCACAAAAAAATTCAAAGTTTTAAGCAATGGGAAACAAAATTACCGTGGGAAGTAGTGGCGGGGAAAAAGAGACCGCCAACACAAGCAGTAAGTGGAAAAATTGCCACACACAGCCGCAAGTGGAGAAAAGGAGACTAGCAGTGAACTCGGCCAATGTCAACAAAACTAATGTGCACGGTAGCTAACTCAGCCGACGTCAGCAAAACTACCATGCATGGCAGTAAATCGGCTAGACGTCAGCAAAATTACCATGTGCAGTCCATGACATTAGGTGGTAAAATTACCGCTCACAACATCAAGCGGTAAAAAAGGCCTGTAAAACATAGAAAAAGGCCCACCCAGCGGGAAGAGGAGTAGGCCACATGCAAGATGAGGCAACAAGCATGGTTTGGGTAGGTTTTATGATGTCAGCTATAGTGTTTTCCCTCTTTCCAATGAAGACATGACACAACCACTTGCAAGCAAAGGCCAATGAGACTCCTCTTGGCTTTTCCCATATAAATTGACAGACTTGACCATTTTAAAGAATCTTCTCCAATTTTGTAAAGAGCACAGCTCTCTAAATTCTCCACTTGAATCAATAAAATATAGTTTTTACCTCTTTCTTGGATAGATACCATGTGTATGTCCTATGTGTTTAATTTGTGTTTAGTCATTTTCTTTTAAATGCTCTCACAGGTTTAAATACCAATGCACCAGCTATCTACAAAGTGTCAATTTGCAACTTACAGGTGAAGAGTTCCATTTGGGGTGCAGAAATAGAGGTCACTTATAGTATGCATTCCACATCATCTTGGTGAGTCCCTGTTTCCTGTATTTTTCATTA
Organism: Torreya grandis; assembly: GCA_037957365.1. Classification (NCBI taxonomy): domain Eukaryota; kingdom Viridiplantae; phylum Streptophyta; class Pinopsida; order Cupressales; family Taxaceae; genus Torreya; species Torreya grandis. The sequence continues at coordinate 882,377 of JARHVA010004061.1, forward strand.
GAACCTCCCTATCATTCCAACAACCTATTTTTTTTTGCCAAGTCTTAGTGTATGTATGTTGTTTTAGCTGATCCTGAGTGTGAATGTGGGAAGGTCATCTAGTTTTGGTGTATCACCTCTTTAGAGTACGCTATTTGTTTTCCTATATTTTCTTCCCCTTTTTCATCCCCCCAGTATAACTATATATCTATATTTTGCACTACCTGAAATAAACAAGATACATCAGAGGGAACTAGCCCATACCTAGAGACTCTCCTCTCCTACTTCGCCATCCCACAGGCGAGAGAAAGTTTCCATGTTGCAGGGAGAGGGCAGGAATCCATTTTCCTACCACCAAGTGCAATCTCTAGTCATCAACAGTTTTGGCACACCTGGTGGGATCATAATTTTATCAGTCTCTAATGCCATAGTATTTCAGGATTGATGTTGGTCCTGCTACAGTCATTTCAAAGATTTCTAGCATCTGTCGACTCCATTGGTAAGAGCTCAGTTCTTTATTTTAAGACCAGTCACTTAAACTTTTATGCCAAAAGTCACCACAAGGTCAGCTTCAAGGGGGGTCCCTTTTGTTTTCATTGAGCTACCTTTAAACTCTGCTAAAAGGCTCAAGTTTGAAAAAACTCACCCTTATCCATTAGTAAATCCTCCTAGACTTGTTGCTAGAAACACCAACCCAGCTCAGCCATAGTTATAGCATGTTCCAGCCATGTCATTGCCTTTTGCAGCTTTTTGCGGTGAGAGCCCCTTAAACCTCCCACACTATGATATGATTCCAGGAACAACTCTAAAAAATGTACCTTCTTTTGATGGAGTGGGACCCATTACAATTGTTGAGCATATCAAGAATATTGCCAACCTTTGCAATATTCACAATATAATAGAAGAAAACATTGCCATCAGACTGCTAGCTTTGTCTCTAAAAGGGAAAGCTCTCGACTGGTATGGCACCTTGCTTGTGAATTCCATACATTCTTGGAATGAATTGGGCACCCATTTAATTGGTCATTTTGGGGAGAAAAGTGATGGCCTCTCTCTTGCAGAGCAGCTGACGACTATAAAGAGAGCTCCACATGAGTATATGCAGGACTTCAACACGCGGTTTCAAAAGACTTGGGATAGAATTCCCATCCTGCTAAGGTTGACTCCCAGCTACACTTTCTTGTACTATTTAAAAGCATTAAATAGTGATATTGTTGTGCTAATCTAATCTATGGGAGGGCACATATTGCTTGCTACTTACGACATTGCCATAGCAGTTGAGAATTTCCTGGTATAAGCCAAAAAGATCGCTCTTAGGCCCAACATGCCACTTTTCCCAGAGATGCTACCCCCTATATAGATTGTTGTTCCCACCATTGCTCCCTTGCCCACCATTGAGAAGCCAGTTGTTGTTCTATCAAATGAACTACATGAGGTTAAAATCCTGTTACAAAACATGTCAAACAAACTTGTAGCTCTGAAAAGACAACAAGCTCAAAATAATAAGCCAAATTCAGGATATCAACATTATGGTCAAGCACCTAAAAACCCTTTTCAAGGGTATAGTCAAGGACAGGGTTAGCTCACTCAGACCAAACCTTATCAAAATTATAACGCAGGCCCCTCTTCATCATCTAAAGCCATGGTGCCTACTCAAAATAACCTTGTATAGGAACAGCCTAGCTGTTTGACCATAGGACATTGTCAAGAGCAAGCTGTCCATACAAACGATATGATGAATTTTTTCCAAAATTTAGAAAACCAGGTTGCTGATCATTCCCAATTTTTTAAGTTTCTAGCTCAACCTAGCATGAGTAACAATCAAACTCAGCTAGATTCTACCCTGATAAATCATGAAGAGGGTGAGCTCTATGCAATTAATCATGGGGGTGCTACAGACAATCAAGCTAATTGCATTGCAGCCAATATGAGATTTAAAAGAAGAGTAGTTGGAGAAGTGCAGGCTTCCCCTCAAGCAAAAATGAATCCTCCACCACACCCTTTTCAAAGGGCCCCAATTTTTGGTCAACTGTCTGCACCTCCAAGTCCTCAGTCTACAGCTCCAGCCAAGATCAGCCCAAAGGAAAGCATGAAGGGAATCAGCCCCCAAGTGAATATAGTTGATCAAATGAAGAAATTACATGTGACAATTTCTCTATGGGATTCATTATCTCTTCCAAGATAGAAGGATGTATTGAAGAAAGAATTGCATGAACTAGATCAACAGGCCATCCCAGTAGACACTAGTAACGTCCTAATGATGAATGGGCAGCGTTCTGCTTTAGATCATGTAAAGAAAGGAGAAAGGACTCCCCCCTTTTATGTATCTTTGATCATAGGGGATTTCTTAGTACAAAATTGCATAATTGATAGCGGGGCCAACACTTCAGTAATGCCCAAGTGCATTGCTGATAAGATGGGATTAAAGTATGAAGCAATGAACAAAGGAGTCTTGCAACTGATGGGATGCCTGTAAAGATAGTCAAAATCTTGAAGGGATTAAGTTTAACATTGCATGCCTGCCTGACATTCTCAATCCTCCATGATATAATGGTAGCGGACGTTCCTCCATATTTCACAATCTGTTTGTCTAGGGACTTTACGTCTAAGATAGGTGGCTATCTAGTAGCAAATTAGTCATATCTGGTTTTCAGAACCAAGTATGGGACCAAAGTGAAAATCGAATCTGAGCCACTCTACAAGGACCACCTAGAGCCCTATTCACCCAAGGTAGTGAATGTCAGTTACACTATCATTGATCCAGAAGAGTCTCAGACAGACAAATCTTCATCTTCTGCTCTTGAAGGAGTCACGAATCTACTCTTGGATGAGTGGGGAAGCAATAACTTTGAGCATGATCCTTATAAGTTTATTGAGGAGGAAAACCCTGGTGTCTATTACTTACATGAAGAAGGCACTGTCATGCCCAATATAATGAAGGAGAACAAAGAAGACCTCGGCCTGTGGTAGCTATACTTCAATGGTTCCAAAAGTAAACTGGGTGCTGGTGGTGGGGCAATGTTAGTTTCCCCTTCTAAAGAAAGGTACCTTTTAGCTTTGCGTTTCTATTTCTCTTGCACATGTAATGTTGCAAAATATGAGTCTTTGATTCATGGACTTGAGTGGGCAAGAAAGAGAGGGATCAAAAAGTTGCAAATCTTGGGGGACAGTGAACTAATTGTGAACCAAATAAGAGGCCTAAACTTGACCAACAACTCCTTGCTAAAGTCATACAAGCACAGAGTCTGGGACTTGATGGAGGATTTCCTTACTCTTAACATTACTTTGATTCCTAGGGAATAGAATAAGCAGGCTGATAGGCTGGCAGCTGTTGGCACCCAATTTGATGTTTCAAAAGAGATAAGTAGGGATTGTGGTTCGCACCATTTAAAAGTGTTATTTTGGCCTTCAATTCTAGACAATGTTATGAATTGGTAGGTCTTCAAAAGTGACCAGTAGATAGCTCTCTTCTTGTAGGAAGAAGCTGAGTTCGCAGTCCATAATCAAGTGAAATTGCAGCAGCAATACAGAAATCAGATTGTTCAATTGAATAACAATAAACTCCCTAAGGGTTTGGTCACACTTGAAAGTATTCTCAACATAGATGACCAACTAAGAAATGACAAAGCATGCATCACTACCAGAGAGGAGAATTATGAAAAAGTTGAAATCTTCAAGGACAAGTTACTAGCACTTCGTAAGGTCTGCACATTTCAAGAAAGGTAAGCTTTCATTTTGTTGTGTCAGGAGTTCGCTGATGTCTTCGCCTGGAATTATAGCGACTTGAAAGGCTTTGATCCAAGACTCGCACATCACACCATTGAATTAGAGGAAGATGCAAAACTAGTCACACAAATATAGAGGCATGTTAATCTGATGATCAAACTCCTTATGCAGGAAGAATTGGTCAAGTTGATTGAGTCTAGCATTATATTTTTGATCAAACATTCCTCATGGTTGGCAAATTTGGTTTCAGTTAGAAAGAAAAATGGGGAGATCAGACCATGCGTCAACTTCAGAGACCTTAATAAAGTCTCTTTAAAGGATCATTATCCCCTTCTAAACATGGAGCAGATCCTCCAAAAGGTAACTGGTTTTGAATGTTTCTCCCTCCTAGATGGTTATTCAGGATATAATTAGATTCTGGTGTGAGGCTGTGACCAATACAAAATATCCTTCACCATTAAATGGGGAATGTTCACCTACCAAAAGATGCCTTTTAGGCTATCCAATGCTGGTGCTACCTTCCAGCAAGCCATGGACATGGCTTTCAGTGGTTTGATAAATAAGAATGTGCTGGTGTACCTTGATGATATAATGGTTTTCTCTAGGGAGGTGGGTCGGCACATGGAACACCTCAGGTAGATTTTTGAAAGGTGCAGGGAATTTGGAATCTCTCTAAATCCAAAGAAATGTGTATTTGTTGTTCATGAGGGGAAACTTCTTGGCCACATTGTGTCCAAGAAAGGTTTGTCTATTAACCTCAAGAGAGTTCACTCCATTCTGGAGATGTCCCTACCAAAGCACAAGAAAGGCCTGCAGAGTTTCTTTGGCCGAATAAATTTCATTTGGAGGTTCGTTTCAAATTTTGCTGAGATAGTTAAACCCCTAGCCTCTATGCTGAGGAAGGGTGAAGAATTCAAATGGATAATGCCAAGAAAAGACAACTTTGAAACCATCAAACAAGCTTTGACCCAGGCTCCCACTCTAATCAGCCCTGACTTCAATAAAGACCTCAATCTCTATACCTTTAGCAATGGAGAAGTAATATATGTTATGCTTACTCAAGCAAACAGTGATGACCTTGAGCAACCACTCACTTTCTTTAGCCAAGGGTTAGAGGACTTCAAAATTAGGTACACCTATGTAGAGAAGCAAGTCTTGGCAGTAGTGTGTAACCTAAATAAATTTAGATACATGTTGTTAAATGGCAAGATCCATCTCATGGTTCCACATCCTGGCATCAAGGATTTCTTGACCAATCGAGACTTAAATGAGAAAAGAGTAGGATGGATCACCAAGGTGATGGAGTACGACATAGACATCAAAATTGCTAAGTTAATGAGAGGAAGGGGCCTGTGTGAATAGCTAGTAGTAGATTTGAGGCAAAAAGGTGAAGATAGCTTGTTGATCCATGACGCAACCACTGCAAAAAAACTAGTTGTCATAAGAGATTGGATGCTAGACATGAGGCACTTCCTTCTTACAGGCGAATGTCCACAGGGTCTCGATAGGGCCGAAAGAAGGTATTTTAAACTTTAGTCCCTTCCCTATGTTTTGATTGATGGAGTATTATTTAGGAAGGATCTCACTGGGGTTATCCTAAGATGCATTGACCCCAGTTAGGCTGACAAGGTATTGGCTGAGTTTCATGATGGGCCAGCAGGCGGCCAATTCGCCCCTAAGACCATAGTGGCTAAAATAATGAGAGCTGGCTATTTCTAGTCCACTCTTTTCAAAGATACCTATGCCTAGGTAAGGAAGTGCCAGAAGTGTGCACTTTTTGATGGAAAATAATGATTGGTTGCCATGCCCCTATAGCCCATTCAAGTTGAACAACCATTCATGCAGTGGGGCCTAGATTTCATAGGGATGATAAATCCTCCCTCCAGTACTAGACAGAAATGGGTCCTAACTGCTATGGATTATTTCACCAGGTGGGTGGAAGCCATTACTTTGAAGGAAGCAAATGAAAGCACAGTCTTGGATTTCTATGAGGACTTAGTGACATGTTTTGGGGTCCCAGGCACTATAATTTTAGATAATGCCTTGGCTTTTTTGGGAACCAAAACTAGTGAATGGGCACTAAGGTATGGTATCTACCTCAGCACTTCATCAAATTACTACCCATAGGGGAATGGGCTGGTTGAGTCCACTAACAAAAATCTGATCAAAATTATAAAGAGGACCATGGAGGAAAATCAGAGAACTTGGCATGCCAAGTTGAAGATAGCTCTATGGGCCAATCGAATCACTCCAAAGAGAGTAATCAAAAATTTTCCATATACACTTATGTATGGAAGGGAAGCAAGGCTTCCCATCTCACTCGAATTGCCAGCATTGGACCTTGCTCATCAGCTATAGTTAGAAGAAGGAAGCAGCATGGAGGTCAGATTGTGTGAACTAATGGAGCTCCAAGAGATAAGGGACCGTGCCATGGCTGCCATGTCTAGTCGCCAGCAGCAAATAAAAAGACACTTCGACAAGAAATCTTCATCAAAGTATTTCTCTGAAGGAGACATTGTTTTGAAATGGGATGAAGATAGAGCTAAGCCCAAAAAACATGCAAAATTTGATCCCCTTTAGAGCGGTCCTTACATGATTACTCAGTGCAAGTAGTATAACGTGTTCTAGCTCTCCAAGTTGAATGGAAAAGAATTGCGTATCCCAGTCAATGGGATACATCTGAAGCATTGCCACTAATTTTTGGTTTGGCTGTACATATTTTTCCTTGTATTTTCCTATTTTCCCTAACTACAGTTTACACAATTAGTTATTTTTAGTCTTGTGTGTTTTCCCTTTGCGTGTGGGGGTAAATTCTGTATTTTTGATCTTGGGATCTTTTGGGCTGTTATTAATTCTTTCAAGCTGCATCTAACTCCACACCCAATGTATATTCAAAGGCAACTAGGTCCTAAGCATAGTAGGCATGCTTCCCCTGGGAGTCACTAATTTGTTGACCCAATTTTGCCCCTTTGACAAAATTTTGGTCACCCTCTTTGAAAACTATGAAAGGCTAGTCAATTTTGGGTTGCAGTCCATCTTCAGGTTCATGCTCAGTTCAATGGAAAGGTTCAACGTTTCGGTTCAACGGAAAGGTTCAAGTGCCTTGGTTCAAAGGAAAAAGTTCAAGTCAATGGTTCAATGCATCTAAGTCCCACAAAAAAATTCAAAGTTTTAAGCAATGGGTGGCAAAATTACCACAGGAAGCAGTGGTGGGGAAGAAGAGACTGCCAACACAAGCAGTCAGCGGCAAAATTGCCGTGCATAGCCGCAAGCAGAGAAAAGGAGTCTGGTAGCAAACTCGGCTGACGTCGGCAAAACTGCCACGCATGGCAACTAACTCAGCAAAATTTCTGCATGTAGTCCATGACATTGGGTGGTAAAATTACTGCTCACAACATCAAGTGGTAAAAAGGCCTACAGAACATAGAAAAAGGCCTGCCCAGCGGGTAGAGGAGTAGGCCACACACAAAATGAGGCAAAAAGCATGGTCTAGGCAGGTTTTATGACATCAACTAGAGTGTTTTCCCTCTTCCCAATGAAGACATGACATAGCCACTTGCAAGCAAAGGCCAATGAGACTCCTCTTGGATTTTCCCATCTAAATTGGCAGACTTGGCCATTTTAAAGAATCTTCTCCAATTTTGTAAATAGCATAGCTCTCCAAATTCTCCACCTAAATTAATAAAATATAGTTTTTACCTCTTTCTTGGATAGATACCCTGTGTATGTCCTGTGTGTTTAATTTGTGTTCAGTCATTTTCTTTTAAATGCTCTCACAGGTTTAAATACCAATGCACCAGCTATCTACAAAGTGTTAGTTTGTAGCTTACAGGTGAAGAGTTCCATTTGGGGTGCAAAAATAGAGGTCACTTATAGTATGCATTCCATAGCATCTTGGTGAGTCCCTGTTTCCTGTATTTTTCATTAGAACCTCCCTGTCATTCCAGCAACCTATTCTTTTCTGCCAAGTCTCAGTGTATGTATGTTGTTTTATCTGATCCCGAGTGTGAATGTGGGAAGGTCATCTGGTTTTGGTGTATCACTTCTTTAGAGTAGGCTATTTGTTTTCCCATACTTTCTTCCCCCTTTTCATCCCCCCAGTATATCTATATTTTGTACTACCTAAAATAAACAAGATACATCAGAGGGAACTAGCCCATACCTAGAGACTCTCCTCTCCTGCTTCGTCATCCCACAAGCGAGAGAGGAGTTTCCATATTGTGAGGAGAGGGCAGGAATCTATTTTCCTGCCACCGGGTGCAATCTCCAGTCATCAACAAGTATCAAGGGACTCTTTGAGATATTGTAAGATATTCTCCACTTCATTGAAATAAACCCTATCAATAATCTATAATAACTACCTATTAATGCAAATAAAGACTTTCTTTACCTATATCTTCCCTTAGATCAGTGTTTAGTGAGTTTTGCATGATGGCATAGTGAAGGAGAATCTTCCTAGTCCATTATCATCCTTTGTAACCTCTTTTAGGGTGTTTTCAATCCATTTGAAGGTATTATTTAGTGTTATTTGTGCCATTGATGTAAGATCTTGGTGAGTCTTATAATTTCTCTTTGTTTGCATTAATTGCTCCCTGAACCTAGTCCATAAAATACTTATGCAATTAGTTTGATCTTGAGGTTGTGTGAGCTAGAATTGTCCTATGCATATCTAGTGTGGGTTAAATATTATGGGAGTTTCCCACTTTTATTTGTTGCATCAACTTTTAGCCTTTTTAAGATCCATTTTTGACCTTTTTATCCCTTTTCCCTATGATAACATTAGTTTAGGTGATCCATTAAGAGGAAGTTAACCTTCTCTACAGGTCTAACCCCATCATAGTTTACCCATAACCTGGGGTTGTCCTAATATTATGATTGGGAGTGGGGGAGCTTGATGAACTCATTCACATGGGTAAGATTCTACATCATAACCATTTCTAGCATGCTCGGTGAGACTTACTACATTGTTCACTGGTGAAGAGTTTTGGTGTTCTCTTCATCCAATCAGCCTTTAGAGGCAAGTGTTCAAACATCAATGGTGACTCTAATCATTTATCATCTATTTAAGTATTCTAACTACGTTCATAATAATTTTAATTTTATATGTATAATCAATCATATTTTGATCATTATGCTTATTTTTTACCTTAACATCACACTTATTAGGCAAATAATGTTTATGTGTTCCCCCCAAGTGGCCCTCAAATAGCCTATCATCCTTATCATGGCCTTTTCCCTCCCCCCACCCCTACATATGATGAAGGTTAGCCTCCTTTACATTCAAATTAGTGTTTAAGTTCCCCTTGTCAAGATCATGCTTATCTTATTACATCCTTGTTAGGAGTCAAGAAAGTAGTATTAGTTTATATTGAGTAAATATGGGAGATTGGTAAGGGTTTGGATTTTTCTCTAGTCATCCATATCCATGTTATATAAGAGGTAAGGAGTTATCCTCAGTTGGTTAAGAATAAATGGTCAACTTGTGAGGGTGAACAATGGTCATATTATAGGAATGAGGGCATAACAATGATGAGAAGCATGGTACAAAATGTAGATAGTTTGTTAATATCTTATGAAGAATAGTAGGCTCATTTGGATCAGTCTTATGTGTCCTATCCCCTCCAGGATCCTCAATCTCAACCTTCAAGAGTTCTTGATCGTACCTCTAGTCAACCTTATCAAATTCCATCCTTGTCAAAACTTAGAGAGGCAATACTAGACCAAGGTAGAATAATAATGAAAATAAATAATGGGATTAAGCTTAGAAAATAATTCCCCATTCATACCATAGAGGGGATAAAGATCTTCTTACAATATTTTTATAATATGTGGTCATCCATTAAGGATGATAACTATCCACAAGTTGAGAAGCAAGATTTGAAAGGGTGGGTATTATCCATTGAAAAGGTGTTTGAATAGTGGAACAAACCGTATGTCAAACTTGAGCCAATAAGTCTACCCTCTCCTACCCCTATTCCCATTCCCACTCAACAACATAAATCCATTACATCATGGATCTTTTCTAACACATTCAACCTTGGCTATGTCATGACCTCACTTGTGAGACCACCCTCTCCTATAACCATTCAAAAGGAAGAAAAAGTGTTTGTTCCATACTCATTTCCATCATAAAAATTAGTTTAAAAGGGCATAAAGAAGAAAGAGGAGATGTTGGTTGTTGAAGCCCAAACACCAGTTCAAGATCCACCAAAGAGACCATTCAAAGTCCCTAGCTAGAAGGATTATCTCATAAGCTAAAATCAAGGTGAAAATTTTCACCCCCCTACCATCACTCTCTTAGAGAAATAACCTATTCTACAAAGGATAAAGGAGGATATTGCATCATAAGTGATCATGAAGAGGATAATTAAAGTGTCTATGATGAGGATATCATGATAGGTAGCCCACTTCATAGGGAAGATCATGTCAAGTTGAAAGATATTGATGAGAAATAAGAGTATAGCATTCATGAACCTATTATGGAGGTCAAGGGAATCTCAAATAACTTAGAATATTAATGGTAACATTTGTGCCTAGATTTTTTGAATGAAATGGAGTGGCTTAATATTGTAAACTTACCTAAAGAAGACAATCCTCAAGATAAGCATGGGCTAGACCTTGAATGTACCACTAAAGGTCCATTCTACATAGGTGAAGAAGAGGATTAGAATTAGGTACTTAAGGTTGGTCCACTTCAAGCTGAGGTGTCAATTGAAGATAGACTTGATATGTTGGATCAAGAGGAAAGTAGATCAGAGCTTGAAAAAGATAGGTGTGATATTTCATACCTTGCATGGTTAAACAAACCTTCATTTTTAGTTGAAGAATAAGATGAAATCTTGAGTGAGGTTGATGAAAGAAACATCTCAACTACTCAAGTGATATAGTTTGAGAAGCATAGTAATAAAGAGCCTGAATAGTTATGGTAATGGATCAATGACATTACCAAAGATTTTGAATAGGCTAAGAGACATGTCCTTCCTTAAAAACACTATAATAATTATACTATAAGCATGATCAATCTTTATTTGCATAAGAACAAGGTGAAATAACATGGTTTTTTTAAATCACCAATTGAATGAAGTGTAATTGCTCCCAAGAGCCTAAATGAAGTCTTCATGAAAGTATTTCTCAAGAGTGATGAAAAACATCAAGAAAGTGCTCTTGTACTCCAACATGAACTCATATTGGAAGACTTGGATAAGTATTCCTACATTATAGACATGTTTGTTCCTTTTTATCCATTAGAGAAAACATCAAAAGGATTGGCCATCAAGATGTTTGGTTCACCATTTTTGGTACCTCCAAAGTAAGGTATTTTTTATCTTGGTTTTTTACAAGTGAATGATACTCAAAGTTTTCAATTCTAACCAAGAGGGAGGTGGTTGTAAATTTATATATAATATTATATATATTAGAATAGATTTTATGCTTTCCTCTAAGTACCTTTTGCACATTTCCTTTTTGTTCTTTGTTCCCTTTAATAAGTGCCTTGAGCATAGTTGTTATTTTGTTTATTTTGTCCCTATTGATTTAATAGGAATTTTTGGAAAGGGAAACCTTAATTAATTTATATCAATAGAAACTCCATGCCCAATAGACTAGACAAGGCAAATGGTTTAGGTACTAAAGCATAGTAAGCATGCTTCCTTATGAATCACCAAAGATGTTAGCCAATTTTGGCCTACATACAAATATTATATATAAATGGATGAGAAAAATATATTTATGGATGGAATGAGTGGTTCAAAGATCTCATATTGCTCAAAAAGATTTTGAAACACTTTAAACAAGCTTAAAGTGCAATTTGTTGATCTTTGGGAAGCAAGTCTTGAAACATGTCTAGAGTTACAAGGGAAGAAGATCCAATAGGTTTCCATAGTGTTCATGACATTAAGAGTGAATAGATCAGGTTGGAATGAAGTTTAAAAAGTTCTTCAAATATTTAATGGATCAAAAGATGGTAAAATCAAGCTTTGGAGACCTAGACCATCATCACACATCATAGAGAAATGGATTGGTCAACTCAATTATGCAGTTTATAAATATTATTGGAGGCATATTAAAGCCAAAATATCACATGGAAATGAAATTATTCATGCCTTGAACATTCTCTATAATTTTGACTTGATGAGTTGTTTATCTCAATTTATAAGCATTAAAATATGAACTAGTAGAGTGGGATGTGTGTGAGGACATGAAGTTAGAGCTTCATGAAGTAACCATTGGAACTCAAAAGTTCCTAGGTTGACTAACAATATGATAGATGTCAATATATTAGGAGCTCAAGTAGAATATATATGGCATGTGGTGACTAAAAAAGGCAGTGGGACCCAAAGATCCAACAACATGCATTCGATCATGCATCTAACATCCAATGATGTGAGTTCGGTTAATAAATTAGAGGATCCTAAGATCAGGTGAGGGACTGATAAGTGGCATGATATCAGTGAACAATAAGATAAAAATTCACATTTTATCAAGTGGAATGATATTTATGGCATTCATTTAATTATACCAAGGAGATAAATGATGCACATGAGGTTAAAAGTCAATAAGATCATATTGAATGTGAGGCCACCATATGGTGTAAGTACATCAAATCATAGATTTGATAGTGGGATCTTAAAGATGAATGAAGAGATGAAAATTAGAACAATATGAGAAGCCTAAATTGAGATCGATAGTTGATATCAAAAGTTAAAGATTAGAGATTTCAAGCTAAAGTCAAACATGCTTTAGGTCAAACCAAGGCAAGTATTTTAAAGGGGCATGTGCCACCAATAGAGTTTAGTCAAAAGGACATAGTTATGTAGTCAATGTCTCTAATGGTGAATATTTATCTTCATTAAATCTTAGATATAGGATAGGTCTATTTAGACCTAAGATAATTCAATAATGATGCTATGTAGTCTACAAATCTTCATTGATATAACAACTATATGAAAACTAATAAAGGAGATTGGTTTTCAATCTATAAGAAGGCCTATGATCAAATATTAAAGTAGGGGTAGATATGAAAGGTTATGAACAAGTGTCACATCTATTGACATGGCTATATCCTTGACAAAATAGGTATTTACCACCGCTCAAGGAAGACATAGAATGGCTCTATCAAATCCATAGATATAAAGATTTTGTCTTCACAAACAAGTCAAGTGGAAGATGGAATAGAGTACCAAGTTGAAGATTTGGTAGTCAAAGAAAGTTTTTAGAACATTTAATAGGTTTTTAGGGTGCCTAAGGGTTTATCTTCATAAATAGGATCATGATTCACCTCCTTCAAAAACCTCTTGTCCTCTAGTGTGTTGCTCAATCAATGAAATGATTCAGAGGCTATTAGGACAAAAAGAAAGATTGCTTATCATTAAATAATTGGTATTGATTTGATGAAAGAGTGGTGGTAGCTCATTTAATGTTCTTGGTTAATGTGCTCTCTCTTCTCTCTTATCTCTTTCTTTATATTACCCTTTATTTCTCATTTGTAAAGGGATGCTCATTTTTAGGAGTATCTGGGGACTCTTTGAGATATTGTAAGATATTCTCCTCTTGATTAGGTTAAACCTTGTCAAGCATTTGTAAGAACTACCTCTTGATGTAAATAAAGACATCATTTACCTATATTTTTCCTTAGATCAATGTTTCGTGAGATGTGCATGATGGCATAGTGAAGGAGAATCTTCCTTGTCCATTGTCCTCCTTTCTAACCTCTTTCAGGGTGCTTTCAAGCTATCTATAGGTCTGGATTAGTGTTATTTTTTCCATTTATGTAATATCTTATTGAGTCTTAGAATTCCTCTTTGTTTACATTAATTACTTCCTAAACATAGTGCATGCAATACTTATGTAATTATTTTAATATTTAGGTTGTGTGAGTTAGCATTATCTTCTACAAATCTATAGTGGGTTCAAGCTTATGGGAGTTTCCCATTTTTATTTGGTGCATCACTTTTTATCCTTCTTCAGATCCCTTTCCCCCTTTCTAACCCTTTTCCATATGGAAACATTAGTTTAGGTGATCCATCAAGAGGAAGACAACCTTCTCCATAGGTTCAACCCCATTAGAGGTTACCCACAACCTGGGTTGTCCCAATATTTTGACTAAGAGTGGGGGAGCCTGAAGAAATCCTCCACATGGGTTCAATTTCATGTTATAATAGTAAGTAATCCCAATCTTCCATTTTAAGTCCCAATTTAAATTTTTTAGCAAACCATTAACTTTCATTGTTTTAAAGTGTCTATTTTAATTTAAATCATCATCAATTTAAATTATTTAAATACTAATATCATAATTTACATTTTTAGATATATGTTTAGATAAATCATTGCCTTTAATTGTTATATAAGTTTTTAAGTCAAGGTCATATTCTTGAATTATAAATATCCATTTAGGTAAACTACCATCAATCATTAATTATTTTAATTAGTTGACAAAATAAGCATGTTTTAATGTCCAATTTTATGTAATGTTGGAACTAATGAGATGATAAATTTTCTAACTAATGAATACCTAACTTCAATTTTTGTTAGTAATTGAATCATATATCCAATCAATTTATCTTCATGGTTCTGATCATATTGAGTTACCATAACACCTATAGCCTTATTTATTGAATTAAAATACATGCCCTAATTTATCTCAAAACATAGAACCCATTTTTTTCCTCTAACTATGATCATGCTTATGCTCACAACTAGTTGGTCTTAATACTCCCAAATTTTCTTTGGTGGGATTTCTCAGTTTGCATGTCAAACTGAGTCCTAAAAATACCTCTATTCAAGAGACCACATTAATGTGGTAAAAATTCACAGACAACACTTATCTTAAAATAAAATTATTGACCTCTTAGCATGCATTTCTAAATCTAGATTGTTTAGCTCTCTTGAGCTGCTCTAGGGGTCATTTTAGTTAGCATGCTGAATCAAACCCTAAAACATGTTCTATTGAGATGGCCAAGCTTATGAAATAAATTTTAATATTTTAAACTTTTTTTAAAAATATCTTCATATTTTACACTTAAATTCTTATGAAGATTTCTTCATGTTATTTTCCCTAAATTCATTTCCATGACCTAGAATCCTAAGTAGAGCCCAATTCTCATAATTTTATTCCAAGTACTTTCCACTTTAAGTTTTAACTAATAATTATCATGCATTACAATACACAATAAACTTAATAGATTAATCCAAATTTTAGTATAACATAAATTGGTAAAGACTACCAATCATAACAAGATATGATCTAAGCTATTAAATTCAAATAATGTAATAAATAACCAGTTTATGTATAGATACCATCCCACTTAAAACAAGTTTTCACTACCTAATAGATAGGCTATTATTTTACCAAATGGATTTTCTATATTATGCATGTAAACAATCATGTCAACCATTCATCAATTCATACTACATACACTTACTAAAGTTTAATTTAGAAATGGGCATATCCTTATAGTTCATTAATGCAAAACATGTAATGATCGATAAGATAAAATACTTTTTATAATACCTTAAGAACATAGAGAATTATATGTATTTCCATCTTTCCAAATTCATAAGTTTTAATAAAACATGTTTCATTTTATTATAAAATTTATTAAATTTATAAATAAAGTGCCTAGTTTCATATTAAAATAAGGAACTAATGAAATCATCAATTAACCTAAGAATCAAAAAGGTTATTATTAACAAACTTATATTCTGAAGTGTAAATGATGCTAAATAGAAATTAATAAAGATTTATTTTTCAATTATCATTCTTTTTATAGGTATTTGATTTTGACTAGACCTATGAACCAATCCAAGACATAATCAAGGGCCTAGATCCCTAAGTGATCATTTATCACATATACCAAATATACCCACAATAACCATAAATAGCTTTATAAACCATTAATAATCATAATTGGCCAAAGAAGACCAACAAATAGCCACAACCTAGCTCTAAAATACCAATAGTGACCAGATCTAGCCCAAAAATACCAATGAACAACCACAAAAAACTTGAGAATAACAATAAATGGCCACAACTATTCTAAAAATACTAATGATGGCCACATTTTCCCTCAGATACCATAGTGAGATTTGAACCTGGGTGGAACTTGAAACAACCAATCCACTTTACCAAATCACCCACATCTCATTAGTATCTATCATTCATTCTTAACTATCATATAAATTTAAGTAATTCTAAAAGGTAGAAAATGAAACCACAAAACTAATCTTCATCCCAAAGAACAAACTATTAATCGATAACCTTAGTTTAGAATCAACATTAAAACTAGTTAAGGGAATAAGAACCATTCTAATCTCTTAAATTATTTTAATTTCTTTCTCAAGTAAACATATAAAGAAGTTTAATTACATATTAATAAATCATTTACACTCATTCACATAAAGATATAATTATAAGACCTAATTTAATTCCAAGTGAAATGTTACAACTATTTATCAATTCCCTATAGCCAAGTGCATTTTTAGTAGTAAGAAAAGATCTTAATACAATTTATGTATTATGAATTTCAATAACATAATATTATTATCTCAATATCAATTATAACTAATAATTTTTAACCTTATTAGAAAAAATAAAGCTTCAATCAATGAAATTGCATCAAGGGACAATCAATGACTATAATACCTAGATTACTATGGATGTATGTTGACTTTCTACTTCAAATGAAAATATGTAGTATTCAAGATATAATATTATTCATTATAAAATAACTATATCCAAAAAAATGCAATATATAATCTATGACACAAGGCATTTACCATAGAGTTATAGGAGAAAATGAATACATCAACCTGAATGAAAACTACTGTCACTTAAAGAAATTAGTGAAAACTATTGTAGCCACTTACCTATATGATGAATGAATGATATTATTGTTATGAAAAATCTATTTAAATATTCCATTGATTTTTACCTCAACCACATGATAATTAAAAAATCATTCAAAAATAAAGTAAGACTATAGCCTTGATAATGTATGCGTAGAAATAAACCTTATCAGATTTCAAGATCATATTGAAGAATTGAAGCATAGAAAATACCCTTAATAAAATAGTATGGTTAATATTATTTTATTGAACTCATGTAACATACTATATATTGGTTAAAATAAATCATACATTTTCATGCCATAATAATTAAATAAATAATATACCTTAAACAAAATTTCCACAAAGATATCTAAACAAACAATAGATTATTAACTTGTGTATTACATGAGTAAGTAAATAAAAATAATATACTATAGTGTTAAATACTTACTAATTAAACGTAATGATAATATTATAATTATGAACAAATCATAAATAAATTATAAATTACTTTTATAAGTACAAATGATATGAATAGGTTAAAATTTAAACAATAAATCTTTCTAGCCTAAAAGTCAAAGAATGGAACAAGAATAGCATAATAAATCCTTTTCAAAATTTAAGATAGGTTATTTTTAAAAACATTTAAAAAATGAAGAAGACATAATCAACAACTTGTATCAATCCCAAAGAGGATTAAAATTTAGAAACATGTCCAACAATGTCTATGAAGAGTCCTCTAATCATCCAAATTATGCAAACCATATAGTGGTTCCATATACACCCCATCCATTAGTTAGGAAGTGGAATATGTCATCCTATAATGAGCCCAATTTATAAAAGTATGTGAAAATATTAAAACTTATAAATGAGATCTAATACTTAAGCTAGGCTTTACTCAATAGGTAAAATAACAATCACATTATAATAATCCAAAAACCTTCCATAAGATATGCATAATTTAAAAATAAGGTTTCACAACCAATGTAAAATAATAACAATGTAGAGCATAAAAAATGTAAAATAACACCATTTCAAAGTAATAACATAATAAATTAATAACATTATCTACTCAAAAATTGAATATAAAAACATCCATATCTAGTACAAAGTGGAAAGGATCAACAAATCCACTTCATTCAACCTATTTATATGCCATACAAGGGTGGTATAGATATTTAACAACCTCACCCATCCATTTTTCTTTCATTGGTCATAGTTTCAATTTGAAACAAACCCTTTACAGATAATATGCCTACATTCAATAAGAAACCACATTCTTCCATGCTAACATAATAGGGTTTCCATTATAAGTAAAATGTCTTAACATAATTTACATAAAAATCCCAAAAATAGAACTTAAAAAATTATTTTTTCAAGAAAGTACCCATGGCAAAGTTTCTTAGTTTTTCTACCTTATCCTCTCAACTTTCATTCCTTTCTTTCTCTCTTTTTCCATCCACAAAATAGTTTCATTTAAAATTTCCAAGCATCTTCGAGATATTGAAACAAGTACCAAGTTTTTCATGGTTAGAACTATTAGTTCGGGTTTACTAATGATTGTCGAGCCTATACATGTAGGGTTTAAGATCATGCAATCCCAAAATAATAAAAATTTGAACACTAATAACACCCAAAATCCCATAGAATGATTTTGTATGGCTTATAATACATTTTATAAACTCTAATCATTAACTAGATTTACTTCAAAGTCAACTCTATTATAATGCATTCTTTGAACCAAAGTAAGCATAATATCATTACAAATCCAAAGCCCCAAGTGAATTTTTAGTAATCATTACCATGGTTAAAGTCTAAATGAATTTTAATTACTATGCCATGGTCCAAACATTTTAGACATACAATAATTCACTAACACCCTTGCAGTTTAAACAATAGTCTACAAGTCTAAGTGACCTTCAACAACTTTAGTTGTATTATTGTTTCATAAGATTATTATTTCACTCTTTTCAAATATAATGCTTGTACACTCTAGGCTTAGTCTAATTTGAAAATTTAACTATTCTAATCATGGAAAACTACCTATTAGTTTAGAAATAAAACACAAGACCAAATAGACCACAACACAATGACTGCACATAAAATATAGTCATTAAAAAGTCAAATGTACAATATAAAAAAGTCAAAAATACAAGATAGGGTTATGACATAGGATAAAAAATATAGAATGTAGGGTATAAAACCTAGGATCTCATTCATAAATTTATTATAATCATATACCTATATATTTTGAGAATAGTGATAGATAAGATATTATGATTTGTTACCTAACTCATACAAACAAAACAACTTACAACTATGACAAATAACATCAACAAAACCAATACTATAGATTGTAAATAAAATAAATATAGTAACTAAATTATAAGATAAATTAATATGTCTACAACAACATAATGTATACATGTAAATGATACAAACGTCCCATAATCTAACAATAAATAAAAATAATTATTAAACAATGATAAAAAGTTTGAGTGGTCATGTCATCCACCCCCCTAAAGAAATACACCATCCTAGTGCCTAATTAAACAAGCAAGGATAATGACGCCAAAAAATGTTTTCATCATCCCATGTAGAACTTTTATCACCCATATCATCCCATTAGATCAATAATTGATACAAATTTCTATTTCATAGACAAAAGTTACAATGGGATATAATCTTGATGGGTTATATATGAATAATTTCATTTTCCTCCACTTAGAGCTTATTCTAGTCTAGTATATATGATGGGTCAAAAACATATTTTCTTAGTAGTGACACATGAAAAACATCATGTATTATGGACAAAGGAGGAAGGGGTAGATGATAAGGCACTGGGATAATATTTTACACTATGTCATAAGGAAAGACAAAGTATGAAGCTAGTTTGGATGTTTTATCCAAAATTTATGGAGATTTTTTGAGACCTTACACTTTGTTATATACTTAAAATTCTCTAGGTGACCCTTTTATATCAACATAACTCTTTTATATCAACATAACTCTTTTATTGATCATAATAAAAATCTAATCTTTAGTGAATAACAACCATTTATTCATCATAATATTTTGTAGCTGATGGGCATAAAAGCACTCAGTTTTCCAAAGTTTCCTAGTCCAATGGGGTTCTACACTTTCTCCCATACAAGGCTTTAAAAGGTGTCATATTAATGACATAATGATATGAACTACTATAAGAAAATTGAAAAATGTGGAGATATTGTTCCCACTTGTACTATTGATCCATCATATATAATTTCAACATGTATTTGACTATAATATTCAACTACTCAATTTGGAAATCTACATTAGGATGATATATTGAACTAAAATTAAATTTGGTGTGAAATTCAACCATCAAATTTTTCAAAAATATGGAAGTGAACAACTTATCTCTATCAGAGATAGTCACTTTTAGTACATTATGAAGGCAAAAAACCTCTTTAACACTTTTTTTCAAGGATGGTAGCATCATATATCACATTTCTCTCTATAAAGTGAGCAAATTTTGTCAATTTATCAATTACAACTAGAATTGTATCATGTATGCCCTAAGATTTAGGTATTTTGGAGATAAAATCCATCGAAATTACAACCCATTTCATTTTATGAATTACATGAGGGTATAAAATCCCCACTGGATGATAATTTTAGTCTTTAACATGTTTATATTAGAGAAACTTTGCCACAAATAAAACCAAAAATTTCTTTAGGCTAGACCAAAAGTAAAGCTTTTTCATCTCATGTGTCATTTTCATGAAACCTAGATTAGAAAATAAGGGTGAAACATACACCTCAAAAATAATTTAGTCCCTTAGATTCCCTAAACTAGGAACATGAATTATACCATTATGTCTCAAAATAATATTTAAATCCATTAAAAATTTAGAAACATAATTTTATGATCTTCCTTCTAATAATTTGACATCCTACTAAAAAGTAGTAGACAAAAACATAGCGGTTAAAAATGTAGCATGAAAAATGTAGTAAGGATAAAATGTAGTAAGGAAAAAATGTAGCAAGGACAAAAAATCATTGAAATAAAACATAGTAAAGGATGTAGTCACCTAGAAGATGACACAAATTTCAACTATAGGTCCAAACTCATGAAATCACATTTTCGTCTATTATTTTGCTTGTAAATTTGGTTCATTACTTTTCCACCATGAAATGTTAACTACTATCACAAAAATTAACTAGACAACAAATAAACAATGTGATAATCACTAAAATGTTCCAATTATGCTCTTTGCAACATTATTTTGACATTACCAATACTACTACATTTTTCCTCATTATGTTTTATCCTCGTTATGTTTTTTCATACTACATTTTTGTCATATTAAATTTTTATTAATAATTTTTTACAACTATGTTTTTGTCCACTAAGTTATCACATAAGATAGTAAATCAATGTAAATTTTTAGACATTTAAGGTTTGATTATTGATATAACAAAACAAAATTTATGAAATTTCACTTTAGAATAGGGATAGCAGTAATGTAGGTTAACTTACTTAGAGCATCAACTACTCTATTTTATTTTCCTTTTACATATTTGACACTTATATAAAAATTAATGATAAATTACAACCAACTTATTTATCTTGAATTTAATTAATCTTGAGAAAATAAGTACAAAATAATTATTCTATTAGAATTTATTTTGAAATTATTTCCAAGCATAAAATTCATCCATTGATTGAGTTCATAGATCAAAAATCCTAGCTCAAGATCATGAGTTAGTTTTATGCATGTGTTTTAAAAATTTAAGACTCATAATTAATCACCTTGACATATTGAGTCAATACAAATATAATGCACACTTTACAAACAACAACCTATCTTTCAAATTTTCCATTGGGTTCAGGAATGAGCAAATAGGTGTTGAATTTAACAATTCTTTCATCTTTTGGAAAGATCATTCACATTTATAAGACAACTCAAATTTATTCCATTTTATCTACAAGGAATTAATGTGATTATAAACTCTTTAAAAATATTCTACAACCCTCCAATAATAACCATCTAAGCCTAAGAAGCTACCCACTTCATGCACATTTTGGGAGTTATCCATTCATAAATGGATGCAATATTTGTAGGATCCATTTCAAGGCCATTCTTGGATATTACATACCATAAATAGTGAATTTTACTTTGGTAAAAATATCATTTAGATATTTTATAGTACAACCTATGTTTCCTTAGCCTTTGTAAAACCATTCATAAGAGGAATTCATGATCATGCTCATTGTTAGAGTAAATTATGATGTCATCAAGAAAAACCAACATAAATTGGTGAAGAGAATATCTAAAAACATTTTTCATCGAGTATATGAAATAAATAAGTGCATTGATTAGGCTAAAGGGAATAACTACAAACCCATAATGTCTATAACTTTTTCTAAAATTAATTTTATGAACATAGTACTCTTTGATATAGAGTTGGTGATACCTTGAATTAAGGTCTATTTTAGAAAATACAGTTGCTCCTTTTATATGTTTGAAAAGATCATTGATTCTTGGAATAGGGTATTTTTTTTTAATGGTGACCTTATTCAACATATGATATTCAATGTAAAGTCTAAGAGTACCATCATTATTCTTATTGAAGACATTAAAGTATAACCAAGGTGATACACTTGGCCTAATCAATCCTTTATCCATCATCTCTCGTAATTGAGACTTAAGATCTCTTAGATATACCGCATTCATCCATTATGGAAATTTGAATGTTGGTGTAGATCTAGGTATAATGTCAATCAAAAAATAAAATTCTATTTTAGGAAGTACTCTTGGTAATTCCTTAAGAAATACATTTGTAAACTTTTCTATGATAGGATAATCTTGTAGGATATATCCTTTTTATTCAAAAACCTCATTAATTTTAATAGAAATTTTTTTTCACCCTTTTCTTACCATTATTTTTGTTTTTAAGTATGAAATAATATTTTTATCTAAATGGTTGATGATGCCTTAGATTTCATGGTTTTATTATCTTCAAGACATTTGATTCCTTTATTAAATCAATAAAGCTTCACTTTATTTTTTTATAACCAATCCAAGCTTAGAATTAGGGCATAGGATCCAAATGGTACAAGGAATAATTTTACACATATTAAAGACTCTTAGGTAAAGTTTAACTTATTCTATACATTTAGAAACAACCATCCTTTTCCTAGTGATAAACTTTACCTCCTATCATTCTCTTAGTCCAGAGGGTTTATTTTTACATTTAAAATCACATGAAAGAGAAATAAAACTATCATTAGCTCCTTAATAGCTTTAAAAATTGAAATGAGAACCAAAATTATACCCCTTATTTCAATCAGAGTGGATTGAAGGTTTTCATTTTTGTTATCTACAACAACATAAACTCTATGATTTGATGCATGATTGCCTCATAGCCATAGGAAATATTTATGGTAATGATTTTCACCACATTTTAAACATGTCACAATAGTTTTATAAGTTAAAGGAATATTATTATCCCTTATATAAGGGCCACTAAAACTATATTGCTATTGGTTGTTATTTAAATACCATTTTTCACAAAGGAATGGGATTTAGAACTGTTACTCTAATTTTTTTTGTAAAGATATTAATTTTACCAAAAGTATTTTTATGATAATTTTAATTTAATATATTACTTATAGAGGAATTTATGACTTGGTTTTATTCTTCAACATGTTGTTTTGATAATCGTGTCTTACCTTCTAGTGAGACTTCTCTTTTTATTTAGTACAACATGTTAGTTCTAGGGTAGCAACTAAATTACATGGTTTATTCATGTTCATATCATGAATAATTACTTAATTAAATCCTAAATTTAACTTATTAACTTTAGTATCCTCATCCTACATGTAACTCACATGATGTGAGAGACATAAAATTATTTTTATAATTTGAAACTAACATTTTTCCTATTTTAGTAGCTGAAATTTTGCAATTTTATACTCTTTAAAGATACTATTTAGGTATATTTTTTTTAAATTGTTTTTGAAAGTTTTCTCATGAGAGATTAATTTAATTATAACCATTTATATCACATAAATGGTTCTACCATAAATCAACATCACCCACCAATTGGTAGTCTCGTAGGCAAGCTTTAATATAGAGCTCATATTATGTAGAGTGAAATATGTCTACAAGTTAGTAATCCATGCCTCAATGACATCCCCAATATACTATATAATTTGTGAGGAATCATATTTTTATTTCCTTTATTATTGGATCCATAACATATTATTTCATTTTATTATCATCTCAAGGCTCTTCTTTTGATCACCTTTATATATATTTTCCAAATTGGTCAACCTTTGATTGTACCCTTCCATTTTCAGTTGGATTTTATAAAATACACCCAAAATATCATTAAGAAAAACATTTTAATATTTAGGGATATCATTTTCAGGGTTTTTATTATCCTCAATATTATTTTTATTATGATCAGGATTAACATCCATGTTTGTATGCTCATTTAGATTGTGGTTATCAACAAGATCACTTACAACATTCCTAACATCTGTGTTGGCTCTAGTTCTCACCATCCCAAGAAACATTAAAAAAAGTTTAGATGATGTTTTCCAAAAGTTACATAAGGTTTAACCATGTTCCAATACCACATTTTATAACCCCCAAAAGTCAACCCTATAAAAACATTGACTTACATGGTTATGAAAATTGATTCTAACAATTTTTACACTAAGGACATTATTTGATAACTTCTTGATAAAACACATTAGACAAAAGAAAACAAATATTACAATAATGAGTTCATTTTATGAATTCTAACAATATATTTCATAATAGACACCATATTTCATGGAATTTCCTTTAATGACATGACATAACCTATAGAGAGTGTTTATAATCCCATATAAAGCACATTTTCAGTTAACTCCTTAATTATGTTATGGTAAGAGTCAAGTATAAACAAGATAATCACCTTTGTGAGAATAAAAATTGTGTCTATGTTTATAAATGATTCACACTAATATATTCAAGTTAATTCAAGGACTAAATCATGTGTATAAACCATAATATTAAGAGGAATGAATGCAATAAAAGTGAGAAACCTCCAATAATTTATACATCAAGGAGTAGATATTGCATTCAAATGTAGGTTTGGAGTTATAATAACATATAAACTAAGAAATAATATGATAGTTAATATAAATATGATTTATGATACATAATCCTTAAATCATAAAAAAAATATAGTTTTATACATTTTAAACTCCATGTAAGGGTTGTTTCCCAAAATAGACAAAAAATCTTAGGGTGATCACTTCGTGTGATTATACCCTAAGTTCATTTTCATGAGAAAAAATCCTAGGTAGAGCCTAATTCTCATAATATTGCTCCAATTAATTTCCATTTTAAGTTTTAGCTTAATAATTATCATACATTAATATAAACATTCAACTTAACATATTAATCCAAATTATAGTATAACATAAAGTGGTAAACACTAAAAATCATAACAAAATGTCATCTAAGCTATTACATTTAGATTAGTTTGTGCATCCATACCATGCCATTTAAAATAATTTTACACTATATAATCAATAGGCCACTATTTTACCAAATGGATTTACCATGGTATGAATGAAAATGATCATGTCAACCATTCATCCATTTATACTAAAAATAATTGCTATAGTTTAATTTATAAATGAAAAAATCCTTATAATTCATTAATGTAAAATGTCTAATGAAAAATAAGATAAAAAATAGTTTCTATAACACCTTAAAATAAAAATTAAAAAATTATTTCCATCTTTCTAAATTCATAATTTTTAATAAAACATTTGGCTTTCTATTAAAACAATTATTCAATTTTTAAATAAATTGCTAGTTTCATATTCAAACAAGAAACTAATTATATCATAAATCAGCCCAAGAATAGACAATGTTATTATTAACAACATTATATTCTTAAGTGTAAATAATTTAAATATCAATTTAGAAAGAGTTATTCTTGAACTATTATTAAATCTTAACTATCATATTAATTTAGCCAACTCCAAAATATAGAAATAGAAACCACATAGTTGATATTTATCCCAAAGCACAAACTATTAATGGATGAACTCAATTTATAATTAGCATTAAACTACTTAAAGGAATAAAAACCATTTTATACTCTTAGATTATTTTAATATATGTCTCAATCCAACATTGAAGGAAGTTGAATTATGTAGTAATGATAAATTTACAGTCATTCACAAAAATATATAACTATAATAATTAATTTAATTCAAAATAAATTATTAGAACTATTTATTTATTTATATAGGTAAGTTATTCATTCAATAAAAATAATATATATTAATAAAATTTATGCATTATGAATTACCAGAAAATAATTTTATTACCTCACTAGAAATGATAACCAATAAGGTTAACCTCATTAGAAAAAATAAAGCTACAATCAATGAAATTACATCAAAGGATAATAAATAACCATAAGACCCAACTTATTAGTTGTACATTACCTTTCCATTTCAAATAAAAATATATAGTATTAAATATATTATCTTATTCATTACCAAAAAACTAAAACCAAAATAAATGCAAGAAATACTTTAGATAACATGAATCATTCACCATCTAGTTATATGAGAAAATGAATATGTCAAAACCACTAAAAACACTTACCTATATGATGAAACCATTATATTATTATTATTACAAAACATCCATTTAAAGATTAAATATTATTATTACCTCAATTACATGACAATGAAAACATCATTCCAAAATAGATTAAGACTATAACCTTGTTAAGGAATGCACAAAAACCAACCTTAACAAGTTGAAATATTATTTTTAAGAATTGAAGCATATAAAATACCATTAATAAAAGAGTATGGTCAATATACTTGTATTTAAATCATGTAACATACTATATACTACTTAACATAAATAAAACATTTAGATTCCTTACAAATTAAACAAATTATATACCTTTAAAAAAATTCCATGAAGATATCCCATCAAGAAAGATATTATTAACCCATGTAGCACATGAGTAGGTCAATAACCCTACATTATTGTAGTGGTAAATTCTTAATAGTAAAGCATCAAGGTGAAATTATAATTTAAAAAAAAAAATCATAACTAAACTAGAAATTAATTTTATAAGTATAAATGATATGAAAATGTTACAATTTATACAATAGATCTTATCTTCCTTAAGATAAAATAATGGAAAAAAATCACATAATAAATCCTTTTCAAGATTTAAGACAAGGTATTTAAAAAATCATCTCAAGAATGAAGAAGAAATAGTCAACAACTTGTAGAAGCCCCTAAAAAGAGTCAAATGTGGAAATATATTTGATAGTGTTTATTAAGAGTCCATTAAACATCCAAATGATCCCAACCATAGAATGGATCCATATCCACTCCATCCATCATTTGGGAAGTGAAATTGGTCATCTCATAATTATCCCAATAAATAAAATTATATGACAATAATAATAAATATGAATGATATATGAGACTTAGGCTAGGGTTTATTCAATTTGTAAAATAACAAGCACAATATAATAAGCCAAAACCTACTATACCACAACCAATCTTGAAAAACAAGGTTTTAAAACCAATGTAAAATAATAAAAAATGTAGAGTATAAACAATGAAAAATAACACCATTATAAAGAAATAACACAATAAAGTAATAACACACCATGTTCAAAACTCAAATGGCAAATACACCCATATGCAGTCCAAAATGGCAATGATCACAAATACACTTCATTCAGCCTATCCATATGCCACCTAAGGGAAAGATAGAGCTTAAATGACCTCACCCACCCATAGGGTTTGCATTGGTTAGAGTTTACTTTTGAAACAAACCTTTTACATATAAGAAGAAATATTACATTCAATAAGATACCACATTCTTCCATATAAACATTATGGGTTTTCCATTAAAAGTAAAATGTCATAGAATACTTATTAATGTGGGGTTTATGCACACCATAAAGTACCATGAGGTATCCTCTAATTATTTAGGATTAATGAATAAAAATAACTCTAAGGCATGAGTTGTAGGATATTCAGTTTTATAAATAACATGGTGGTGGAGTAATGGTGAGTACTGGGTTATTTACCTCAGATGGTTCAAATGTATAGAGTCTAAAAGAAACCAAATTTTACTTTATATCTATTGAAGGATTATAGCCTAAGGTAGACTTGATCAAAAAAGGATAAAAAAGATTAAATTATAGAGAATAAAATATGGTTTATGAACCAAAGATAGATTAAACCCTTCCAAATTAGACCTTGAACTATGGACTAGCTGATTGATTTATAACTAATTCCTATTATAGGTTTCTATCAACACATAAAAAGCAAACATAATTAGATGTACAAGGAAATAAATACAATGTACTTCATAGATTATAATTAATATATTATTTCCAATGCATGATTGTTATTTCACATATTCAAAGTGAGATTATGATTAATAAATAGAAAGCATTAAAATTATCTATAGCACAATTTCAATAATTTTATTTAAAAAAATTATACATAATCCAGATACTAAAAAAAATTATGACAAAACCTCTTTAATTAATCACAAGGTTTAGAAGAGATAAGCACGTCAAGATAAAATTACATAAAAATGCTCAAAATTGAATATTCTCCTTAATTGGAAAATTCTCATCCTTTTAGAATGTAGAGGATATAAGTATATATATCTTGGGATGGGGATGCCAAATCTTCAATTAAATTATAAATTTAAATCTCTATTTCATAAATTAAATGTCAAAACTCATTCATTTTACACATATATACATACCAATAACATCCATTAGTCAAAATTATTTAGTACAATATATATGCGATAAAATTAGAATTAAGACTTGAATCTCAATTAAAATCAATAGACATGCAAAAATACATATATAAAATTAGTGTGTTGATATGGCATTTCTTGGTGATGGAGCTTGCATGCTTGTTATATCGACCACTCAAGTCATAGTCATAACTAAAGTTGATAGAGACATAGGTGGAACTATGGTTGAAAGTGTCACAAAAGTAGTCCATTAAGATTTTTGGATAGTAGTGTAACCCAAAAATTATGGATATTTATTTGGAGGTGATCGATATATAGAATACATACTTTCCAAAAAATGAGTCTATTTAAATTCCTCCAACTAATTATAAAAAGTATTACTTGTTTAAACATTAGTTGTGTTTGCTCATAGTCAAAGATAAATATTTTGAACAAAAATGGTAGCTTGGCCATCAAATTTTCATGAATAATCATTGGATCCTTAATCACCATCTTCAATGTATTTGTGTTAGCTACATTATATTTTATAAAATTTATTAATTAAATAACATGTTCATTAGTTTTATACATCGTTCCTTCCACTTCTAATTAGAAACTATTAATAGCCACATAGAGTAAAAATTTAAAAATGAGCTTTGGGTCCAACTACCCCAAAGGTGTATATAAATATATAAACTTCATATCCTTCAAAATTTATACCACCCACTACTTTTTACTTATGAATTAATACATGAACAGATACATTTCATTATGTCAATCTGATAAATTATCTCTTATAGTTGTTAAATGGTTTTGGCCTAGAGTAAAATCAAGGAATGATATCAAACATAGGTGTGTATAGGCCTTATTCTATGTATCTTGGCCCCAAAAATGAGCTTATAATTTAAATCATTCATCATATTATACTTGGGTTACAATTTCTCATTTTGGATGTGATTTATTTTTTGCATGCCATATTGAGCCAATAATATTGTATAGTATTCTAGTTGTTCATTGTACATTATATATAGCAGGCCTTAGAGCTTATATATCATATATTTATTGAAAACTTTATTTTAATTGATCTTAGTTCCTAAACATTAGTTAAATACTTCCCTATTTGCATCAACAAACTTATAAAGATATTCTTCATAATAATTTGGGTCTATGTGGTGGAAATTCCTCTTCTTAGTTAGAGATAAAATGTCTTTTATCTACTCTACTTGAAAATTTTCACCTTCCACTAACATGGTTTTTCTCTTGACCTTTCTTAATGTGTTATTCTACCTATTAAAATGGAACCCAAACTTTGGATGCTTAGTGATAATCAAATATTGTCTACCTACCTCCTCTTCTTCCAACTAGTGTCTCCTTCAGATTTGTCTCCCTCTTCTATTCCTTTGTAGAGATTTATTTGGTCTCAACCATTATTTAGGTTTGTTACTTTGGAACCTAAGGTGGAGATCTAGGAAGTGTAGTCAAGGATGTAAGTTACTAGCTTTTAACTTCTTGTAATAATAAATGAAAGAAGGAGATTTAATGGAGTCAAAATTATAATCTACGAAATAAGTTCCACTTATAAGTCTTCATATAATTTAGTTCCTCCTAACTATTTTTTTTTTTTTTTTTTAGTTTCTTCCCCTTTAGTTTCTTCTTGTTTATTTTCCTCTTCTTTAGTTTCCTCTTGTTCCTCCTCTAGCTCCCACTTAGAGTCCTCATAAAAATGGATTCTTGTAATCGATATGCCTTCAACATTCATTTATTATTATTATAAAACCTTTGGGGGCATAAGAGGGGTATTATGCTTATATTGGAATGTTTTCAGTGGTTTCCTAGTAAGAGTAAGGGCTGGTCCTAAAGTGGGTGGAATAGAAGATGAAGGGGACTCAGTGGTGGAAAGTAGAGTGGGAATGGGTGTGATCATTGGTGGTGTCATAGTATGAACTGGTGATAAGAGATATTAATGGACTTGTGAAGTAAAGGAGGGAAGACTCACCTATTTTAATAATGTTAAAAGAGGTAGGGGTGAAAAATAAAGTTGTTCATTTATTGTACTATAAACTATATATTCCTCTATATCAGCTACAAGTTGAGGAAAAATAAAACTTGGAGGCATGGGGAGACCTTATGAGACATTAGATATTATTTATGTGTCTATATCCCCAAATATTCATTCCTCTTCAAAAAATGTAGTGCCCATCTCTACCTATGATTGAGAAGGAGACCCATGAAATACTAAAGAAGCCAATTCTTCACTATCTATCCTTTTCACATCATCCTCTATGATAATTGTATCATATTGGATATTTTGTTCTACTATCATGGGCATGCCAAACTTATGGATATTGATAAAAAGACTCATTTTCATCTTCAACAATCATGAATATGGAATCATGATTTTACCATTGATGTTCATAGGAGATCTTAACTTTATTCTCATACTTCTTGAGGTTCTCCCTGACTTTATTCTTATGATCCCAATGCCTACTATCTAAGTCATAATGTGTTCTAATTCTACCAAATATGTGAGATTCTCCCACTTGGTATACTATATGTGGACAATTTTGAGAGGGGTTAGATGTAAGCTTCCTTGTCTAGCACCCCTTAACTTAGTGTCCACATTATCATATAATTATGCAGTAATTTATTATTTGGCCACATTATGTAGAACATTATGAAGTATATATAGGCATTGTGACATAATACCCTTGATTCTAATTATAGTGGAGTTTGGGTTATACCAATAAAAATCTAGTTTCCAAATTCTTCTTCTAACATTTTATGATAATTTGGGCATATTCTACTCATAGATGGCACAATACACCATCAGATAGAATGTCTTTATGAGTCTTTGGATTTGCCTCTTGATCTTTTAGATATAAAGAATATTGAATTCTTTGCAAACCCTATTATTTAGGTATTATATGGATGGTTTCTAAGATTCATCATAATATGGGTGCACTTTATAAGTGATGGTATCTACCAAATATGACATCATGTATAAGTTTCCATCTAATAATTTTTTTAGGTTATTAATTTGTTGTATTAAATTGGAGCTTATTATCTTTCCAAGGTCAACTATTTTGTATGAACTCAAAATAATTTCCAACAATGAGACCCATATGTCATAGACATAACAATTGATTTGAAAGCCATATAGTCGATTTAATAGGGCCAAGGTGATTCTTACCCTTGAACTTAAGGCAATTATGGGAATGGAGGAAATTGGGCCTTTGATATTAAAGCTACTTGGGTTGGATGCCCATTGATTTAGTTTATCCTTGACTAAATCTATAAACAACCATGAATTCATCATATCCTAACCATAGGTTATTTCGATAATAAAGATCCTATACTATTTGTCAAATGTGTTCCCACTAATGTAGGATACATGGGTTTTGTTAAGTAGGTAGTGAGAGAAATTTCCTATTTTTATATTTGAAAATAAATAAAAAATCAAATCAATGAAGGGCATTATCACTAGTTTTATTGCTATGTTATATAGACATACCACCTTAATGGCCAAAATGTCATTTTTTATCACTATATAAATTAATGCCCTATTTTGTATAGTGCTCATCTTTAGCAAGATGAAATGAAATTATGACTTATGTGTTCTAATTATGGAATTATGTGGTTAAGTCATGTCCAAATGAGACATGAAAGGATTTCATAAATGCTCTTATGTGTTAAGAACCACGATAATGAACTATTTTCAATCATATTTTGATTGCTTACTTTTAAAAGTATGATGCTTACATTTCAATTACATAATGTTGCTTTATGAAATTTGATTATGTCTATGAGGTATATTGACTTAAATCATGTTGAATTATTGATTATATGCTAATGAAATGGAAAATACTTATACATTGAACCATATGAAATTTCTACATGTATGTTGATATTACAAGAATGATTGGCTATTATTAGTTGATTGAAATTGACTAGTTTGGTTGAATTTTGTAGTTGTGGCTATTATGTTAGAGGAATTTAATGTTTGAATTGAGTTTGTAGGAATAGGAAAAGGGCTAATGAAGGAAAAATACTATGAAAAGCATGGTTATATCACTAATTAATTTTAAACCTTCATAAACCCATGGTAAATATTTAGTTTCCTAGTCTACCACTTAATAGATTTAAATTTAGATTAATGGATATACTTTAATCTTGGTTAGTATAACTTGTCACATAACCTAAAGATATTATAGACAACATCTAAAATGTCTAGTATTTGATTACTAGATCTTCCTTTGATTTCCTTATTACTACGATCAAGTGGGAAAAGAGTTAAGGTAGTCTTCAAAAGTAACCATAGGAACATGAAAATCCACCATGCACCTTAATGAAACATGGGAAATAATGTCCCTTAATGAGGCATGGTTTGGCAAGTGGCTAGCTGATTTTGGGACATCTATATGTAATATTAGATATCCTTTATTTTGGTACTTTTTTCCAATTTAAAAAGGAATTATACTTAGCATAGTAGAAAGAGAAGTAGTAGATAGGATCAACTAGTTATGAGATATAAGTCTAGATAACTCAAGGATAAAACCCAAGTGGTATAAAGGTTAAAGGTGGGCCTCCTTATAACCTATGTTTTTTATATTCATTTATAATAAAATGATTATAGTCTCTCTTTGATTCTTCTTGATTTTAGGGGAGTAATACCACTTAGTTTATTCCTCATATTTTATTATGTACCCATGGTTGAACATTAGTCATCATGTAGTACTTTCCCATTTGAGGTCCTTAAATATTATTTTCTTCTTTTATTTGAATGAAATGTTTTTAGCTCCTTATTTGCTTTATTGATTAAAAGATAATAAGACCACTTGGTTTATTATGCCTATATTTTTTCCATGTCATTATTATGCATTAGCCACCATGTAGTTCATTGCCTATTGAGGGCCTATGAAAGGTTGTGTTCCTCGTCACTTAGCTTGGATGTTTTAGATTTTACTTGAAGTGTATTAATGTTGTTGTGACATAGTATAGTGTTTTCCTATGAGCAACATCGTCATGGTGGAATAATGACAAACCCTCATATGTTGGGCATGGTGGCATAATGTTTGACCTTCCTATGAATGTCATGGTGGAAGTTGTTAATGCCTCTCATGATGAGATATGATGGTAGACTACTTAATCCTCCCATGACTATTGGGAGGAAGAAACAAAGTGAGATATGATCTTGTTATTCCAATCTTTTAGTGGGTGTAGTTATGTTATAATACCTTTCCTACTAATATTATATTCATAATTGTTTAGCTTCACTTTAATGATAATTTGAATGCTTGTTTACTTGCATTTTGGATTGGGAGTGCCCATGGGTAAAACCAAGAATTTGGACTATAGGGTGTGTATGGTTTGCCCTTGTGTTATGATACCCTTACCTAGATATACACCTTTGACCTTACCAAGTGATATAAACATGATCATAGTTGGGAGTCTCAAGTTAGGGGGTGTTTACAATAGCATCTTGATGATGATAAAAAGGTTGGGCAATGAGTCTTCCTTATAATGGCCAGCACGTGCTTAGGAGTAGATGTGGAATGTCATAAAATACTACTTGTTTCTTCTAAATTTGATCAGACTAAAAGAAGTATAACTCACTTATGATAAAATATGAATGAATCTATAGTATTACTAATGTTATAGCATCTATATTTCTTGTAATATTATGGTTAAAAATAGAGTTGGACAATATTCTAACTGTGGATTAAGACATCTATTTTCCATTATTGAGACCTTAGTGTCAATATGAGATGTAATTATTGTGAATTATTGATTTAAAGGATCTTTGGAAGAGTGATATATTTATTAAATTCTTTAACCTTTGAGGCACTTTCAAATAAGTAAATAGATTAATTCCCTTATATCTTTATCATGGGCAACTGGTCTTTCAAGCATTATGTGTTTTTGTGGATATATGAATAAGAAGAGTTAATGGAGTTAAACCTATCTAAAATGAGTTGAATTTAAATAAATAGATATGAGATTGCTATTAATAATAGCAATTTAGCTTGTTGATATGAATTAAACATTGATTTTCTAGTAGGACTATGACAAATCATGAATAAAGACTTATGTTGTCTTTGTGTTCAACCCTTTTGTAAGATAATACATGTATATTTATGACCATTTATATTCAAACCCTTGGGGAGGACTCATTTTTTAAATGAAGAATACTTAGGATTTATTGATTTTTTAATAAAAGATAAAGAGTTTTTTGATTATATCTCTCCAAACAATGGATTGTTATTTAGAATAATAATAGAAATAGTTTAAAAACTTATATACAATGAAAAATAATAAATTCTTTAGGTCCTTAAAGAATAATATTCTAATCAATCCAAAACAACTCATAGACCACCAAAATACATCATCCAAATGTAGTTTTAGATTAAGGTAAAAATAGGTTTTGAAGGGGCCCTGAAACCCTAAAACAAAGGAAGAAGGATATAACTATAACGTCCATAGGTGAAACAAACCTAACACCTACTACTGAGTAGTATCAAAAACAGGTTTTATAGGGACCTAAAACCACAATTCAAGATCAACAAAAGATAGACCCTAGGTTTTACAGAGACCTGGAAACTCAAGTATGAAAAGAAAACAAAGAACTAGAAAATGGAACCAGTTATAACATCCAACTAAAAGGACTAGGACTATAAGAGCAAAAAGATCCTATTCTTCTAATTTTAGGATCATCTTCACCACTTCCTTTCCAATCATAGCAGTGTCCTGTATAGATATTGCCATTGACGTAGTAACCTCCTGCATTGCTTTCTTCCTTGAGCTCTATTTGGTCCTCTTACTAGGCCCCTCCAAAGATTTTATATCCTCATTTGCTCATTTTCCAGTGTTTGCAGCAGCTGCACATAAACTAGAAGTAACCTCCTCCATCTTCATTCTATTTTCCTTAATGAGCCTTCTTAGATTGTTCTCATAGTCTTTAAGTTTGGTTAGAATATCCCTCATCTGCATTTCTAGATTATTGATTTTGTTCCAATCAGCTTCTTGATTATATTCCATTATTTCCATATTCTTCTTGAGGCCCATTATTTCCTTATACATCCACGAGTCAACTTGAAGGATAGCATCTGCTTTGCATTTGGCCAAATTCATAAAGGGATGCCTCCTATCTTTCTGCCATACGTCACTTAAATCTTATGTGTTCTCTTTTGGATTGTCTTCATCCTTTTCACTATGATCCTCCCTTTCCATTCTTTTCAGTTCTTTAGTTTCAACAGGGATTTCATTGTGGATAAGATCATCCTTTACTTGTTCTCTAGTTTCCATTGCTTGATTGGAATCTTGAACTAAATGTTCCTTCTCTATTTTTGAAGCAGGATCCTCAAATAAAACATCCATTTCTTTTTCAGTTTCCCCTAGCACTTGCTGATTTTCCTTGAGATCATAGTTATTCTGTTCATTTTTTCCCTCTATAGTGTCCCCTTTTTTATCATTCTTACTTATATCTTCTCCTTACTCATTAGAGTTGGATTCCCTACTTTTCATTCCTTCCTCTTCCTCCATACTCTCCTCCTCAAAACTTTCAATGCTTTCCCACTCTGTTTCCTTATCTACAATCTATTTTTTAAAGCTGGAGGATTTGGGTTTTACTTTTTCTTTCCCCTTCACTATTTCATTCTTCTTTCTCTGTGCATCCTTGTTTTTGTCCAAATAAGGATTCAGGACAATGACATTGTTTTTTTAGAATCCTTCTATTATTAGGATCAATCCCTCACACAATATAGGATGAGACTCCTTTTTTCTATGAGCGAACAGACTTTGGAGTAGTGAGAAGCGCAAATAGAAAGGGAAGGAGATTCTAACTTTGTGCCTAAAATGATTAAGAAAGACAAAATGAAATTTATGGACTCTTTTGCTTCTACCATAAAGTATGAAGTAATCATGGATGCAACATAAGATGTCTCTCTAGATTCCTTTAATCTACTCCAGGTCAAAGAAATCCCCACTCTTTTCCAACTGCTGCTCCTCAACATCTGTCTTTGGGAATTTGTTATATGCCTCATTAGATATGTTGGTCTGCTTAGAGAATTTTATACCCTCCATTGGAAGCCCTATGACCTCTGCTATGAATTCCTGAGTGAGCTTCACCATGATGCCATGGAGGGTTACTCTATTGTTGACCCAATTTTTGAAAAAAGTCATCGTTATATGGGGTTTTAAACCATGTAGCCGTTCCAAGTAGCTCACAACCTTTCCTTTCTAAATGATTTTACAAACATCTTATTTTTCCTTCTAATCTTCACAACTTTTAGGTTCTTGCTTCCTTGGTTCACCTTTCATTTTATAGGCCATACAATTATCCAGTAATGCCCAAACACTAATTACTAAGCAATGAAACCAACTATTATCAACTTGTAATGAAACTCGCCTATTTTCTGGCACATGTAAAACCTGCTTCACGTTCTCATGAATATTTCTATTTAATGAGAGTAATCCTTCCTCTGTGAGGCCACTCCACCAAATCATTATTTTTCTATTCCAATTAGATCTTTCCCTCCTTTCAATGAATTATGTCATAATTAATAAGCACTCTGAGATCAACATTCTTATTTGATGTATCCTACCAACTCACCTTATGTCCTGTTCAAATAGCATGATTTTCTATCCAGTCAGCAACCCCATTGGCTTCACGGTAAGTATGGGTTATGGTTACTTTTTCAAATTTTTGAATTAAGGCTTTCATTTCCATCACCATTACCTCTATAGACCATGAAACTGAATTTTTGTTATTTAAGATTTTAATGATATTTAGGGAGTCACCTCCTAGCCATAATTTAGAAAATCCCGATTCAATAGCTAATGTAATGGTTTGAAGGGCTGCAGAAGCTTCAGCAATATGACTATTCGACTTACCAATAGGGATAGTAATAGCATTAATTATGTTTCCCACATGATCTCTCAAGACTCCTCCACATCCTACTTTTCTTGGGTTCCCTTCAGCAGCTCCATCAAAGTTTCCTTTGATCCATCCACAAGGGGGGACATTCCATTTAACACCTAATCTTGGATTTTCAATTTTTACATTAGGCCTTTCAGATCTTAAGGGATTATCAATTTGAAAGGTTAGATTAGGATCCCTCTATGATGAGAAATTCTCCTTTATTGCTCTAATAGTATTCTGACCCAACACCCATGCTGGAAGTTCCTTACTTCTAAATATTCTATTATTTCTTTCTTTCCATATGCCCCACCAAATATGGGGAATAGTTAATTTCTAGAAAAAAAGAACATCAAGATTCTTTGAGGGATAGTACCAACTTTTAAAAGATAGTTCCACACTCTTTTGATGAACCCATACTATACCCCAGAGATTGAGGATCTCATTCCAAACTTGCTGCGTATAAGAACAGTTCACAAACAAATGATCTTTATCTTCAAAACCCTTTTTACATAGAATACACCTGTTCACCACATATATTCCTCTTTTCTGCAAGTTGTCAAGAGTTAGGATTTTATTTTGAAGCAAAGTCTAGTAGAAGATTTTTATTTTGGGGATAAGCCCCTTGATCCAGGCATATGACCACAAAGGTTGATTACCATTCCCCTTAGAAATAAAAATGGTGGAAACTTTAAATTGTCCACTAGGATCATCATGCCAGATAATCTTATCCTCATGATTAGGATAGAGAGAGATAGCATTGAGGGATAATTGTATATTTTTGAAATCTTGATCAAGATCAGTTATATTCACCCAGGAATTGTTCTGCCAGTACTGATTTTCAAATATTCCATATCTTTGCTTACATCGATCAATTACCTCTTTATCTTGAAAATCTTCTATCAAAGGGTATTCTTTTAACCAAGCATCCTCCCAAAATTTCACCTTAATTCCATTACCAACAATCTAGGAGCATCCTTCTTCTAAAATTTGTTTGGTTCCCTGAACAACCCCCCATATGGAAGAGGGTCAAATAACATCAGGGTAAGAAAAGAAATCAGAAGGGGATTTTCCATTGAATAAATACTTATGCTTCCATATGTTACTCCATTCTTTATTTTCATTGTAAACTCTCCATCCTAGTTTTGCTAAGAGAGCTATATTCATACTTCTAATTTTCCTT
Organism: Torreya grandis; assembly: GCA_037957365.1. Classification (NCBI taxonomy): domain Eukaryota; kingdom Viridiplantae; phylum Streptophyta; class Pinopsida; order Cupressales; family Taxaceae; genus Torreya; species Torreya grandis. The sequence goes on from JARHVA010004061.1 coordinate 920,800, forward strand.
ATTCCCAACCCCCTTCCTTGAAAGGTTTACATATGTTAACCCAAGCAATTAAAGGCATCCTCATTTTTACCTCAGTACCCATCCATAGAAAGTTTATTTGGATTTTTTAATAGCTTCTGCAAATTTGGCAGGAATTTTAAAAATACTTAAAGCATAAGGAGGTATGCTTTGAAGACTTGCTTTAAGAAGGGTTAACTTTCTTGCCTAACTTAAAATATTTCCTTTCCATCCCACAAGTTTCTTACTTAATTTGTTGATAAGATCCTCCCAGAAGGCTTTAGGGACTTTCAACCCAAGAGGAAGACCCAAGTAAGATGAGGGGAAAGATCCTATAGAGCATCCAAGGATTTTAGAAATTTTATTTTGTCTCTGAATAGGGGTGTTGATGAAGAACACTAAAATTTTATTCCAATTAATCATTTGACCAGAGGTGGAAGAATATAAATTTATAGCTTGCTTCAAATTTCTTGCTTCCTTGACTTCCGCTTTTCCCATGAAGATAGTATCATCAAAAAATTGTCTGTGGGAACAAATTAGAGGATGAGAAGAGGGTTTTAATCCCTTAAATAACCCTTTATAGACCAAATCCCCTATATATCTTCCCATGCAGTCAACCATAATTAAAAACAAAATGGGGGATATAGGATCCCCTTGTCTCAGCCCCCGTGATGGATTACAGAAATGGGATGAACTTCCATTTACCAATACAACAATAGAGGACATAGAAATCAACTGGTAAATAATTCCAACTACCTTTTGTTCAAAGCTAAAAGCTAAAAGACTATTTGAAAGGAATAACCAGTCAACCCTATCATATGCTTTTGCAATATCAACTTTCATAATGAAACCTTGATTGTTAGAGTAGAACAAAGAATTAATATTCTCGTGAGCAGTAATTATAGAATTGAGAATTTGTCTACCTGGGATAAATCCATTTTGCTAATCAGCAATTATCGAAGTAATCACTTCTATAAGTCTAGAAGTAAGAACTTTGGAAATGATCTTGTAGAAAGAGTTACAGAGGCTAATCGGTCTAAACTGATCAGGAGAATCACCACCAATCTTCTTTGGAATCAAACACAAAAAGTTGGAATTAACTTCCTTAAGAATTTGTTTGGCTCCAAAGAATTCCTTCACAGCATCACTTACATCTTGCCAACAAATTTCCATATTTTTTGAAAGAAGAACATGGGAAAACCATCAGGTCCAGGTGCTTTATCTCCTCCTAGAGAACATACGGCTTTAAAGATTTCCTCATCCTTTGGGATTGAACATAGCATTTTGTTATGTTCCTTCAAGACCAAAGGAGGAATCACTTGTAGGATTTCAGCCTGACTTTCTAGATTAATATTGGCATTAACCTTCATAAGGGATGAGAAAAAGGATAGCATTTCCTCCTTGATATCCTTTTCCTCTAAAATCTTCAGATCTCCCTTTTTTAGGTATGGAATATGAGTTTTAGCTCTGTGCTTCAGAGTGGATAGATGGAAGAATTTTGTATTTTTGTCTCCTTCTCTCAACCATAACAACCTAGATCTTTGTCTCCAATAGATTTCTTATTTAGTGATAATATCTTGATATTGAACCATCTGTTCATTTTCTTCAGTAAGGAGGTCAGAAGTGTATCCATCTTTCTAAATTTTTTCCTGAGTTCTATGAATTTCCTCCTTAATAGTAGTCTTTTTCTCAAAGATATTTCCAAAACAATACTTCTTCCACTTTTTGACTTCCCTTTTAACGTTTTTGAGCTTGGAAACAACTCTAAAAAGGGCCGTACCCTCAATATCAATATTCCACCATTCTTCCATTTTACTTTCAAATAGTGGGTGTTGCTTCCACGTCTTTTCAAATCTAAAATGATGATTCTTCTTCAAATTTATTTTAACTATAGTGAAAATAAGAGGAAAATGATTCGAACCTATTCTTTGGCAAGCTTCCAACTTACATATGAATTCTTTTGTCTAGTTAGGAGAGATAAGGGCCCGATCAAGCTTGGCCTGAATACAATCATTACCAGTTCTCTTATTGCTCCACGTGAAATGAATTCCCTAAAGTTACATATCCATTAATCCCTCTTTATTTATAAACTCAATTAAATCAAGTCTCCCTTCCAATTGAGTAGCATTGCCTCCCATTTTCTCATGATCATAAAGAGGTACATTGAAGTCTCCCAATATAATCCATCAACCACAATAGTCCTTGCTTTTGAAATTAGAGATAGACTCCCAGACCTTTTTCCTTTGGTTCTTTACATTAGGAGCATAGATATTTACAATATACCAACCTTGTTTCTAGTCCACACTAGTTATTTTAACAATCATTATATTTTTTCTAGCAGTCAAAATAGATCCAGAGTAATGATTCTTCTTCCATAACATCAAATTTCCTACTGAAGCACCTTCAGAACTACTAGCCTTGATGGAATAATTTTTAAAGTCTTTGATCTATTCTGCTTTCTCTTTATTCATCTTAGTTTCTTGGAGCAAAAGGAAATTAGGCTTTTATTCTCTAACAAAATTTCTAACAATGTCCATGTTATTAATACTATATAACCCCCTAATATTCCAACTTATTATTTTCATTACTATTTTTTAGGGGTAAAGTCTAGAATGGTTGCCTGCCTACCATCAACAATACTCTATATGCTTTCTAACTCTCTGTTCTCCCTTGTAGACCTTTTTCCAATTTTATCTAGGGAACCAACATTTGGTTTTACCTTGGATTGTTGTTTAGTTCCTTTTCCATCTTTTTTCAGATTAGAAGCAAGGGATTTCACCTTTATTCTTCTCATTTCTACACCCTTTATATTGTTCTTTTTTTAATCTTTTTTCTTTTGATTTTTTGATTTTTTCCCTTCTCTCTCACTTCTTCTAAAAGGGGAGCCCCTTCCACTGGAGAGTCATTATCATCCTTAGATAACACCTATCTTTCCCTAGACTAAGAAGCGAGCAACTCTCCCTCCTCTAAATTTTTTCCATCTTCAGGCATTATTTCACCTTCCTCTAACCCAGACTTGTCCTCTACATCTTTGCAATGATCTTCTTTGCATTGGTAAACAAAAATTTGTTTTAATAAATCTGGCATATCCTCTATTAATTGTTCAGAGTTTCACCTAGTTAATTTGGGTGAAATTTGATAACAGGGATTGTTGGAGTGGCTGTGAGGAAAACAATGGGATTTTTTTAAATAATTGAACTAAAATTATAGTTAAAAGTTAGGAAAAATGAAATATTCTAGGTACATTTACAATTTGGTGCCTTTATGAGTTTTAGGGAGAAATTTGAAAGTTTTGATAGACATTTTTTAGTCTTGTTTGTGAAAGCATGGGTAGATAGAATAATGACTATTAATAGAGTAACTATAGACATGAACAAAGAAATTATTTTCCATGTGAGTAGACTAGTTATTGAGGAAATGAAGAGTTAATACATGCCAAGGGATTTAAAATTAGATAAATAAGCCTTTCTTGAGGAAGGAGATCAACTTGAGTAACTGCACAATGGTTTTGACAGGGAATCCTTACCCAAGCCTTTTGTAGAGGTAGCCTTCCATATAATCTAGTACATCATATTAGAAGGTATGTATAATATAGTTAGATGGTCCTTATTTAGAATGTTAAATTAATTTAGGTATGGAGTGCCATTTAGCCTTCATATTTTATCTTAAAATCTATGGAGGTGTCAATTTTGAAATTTAATCATGATAATTACCCTACTCCTAAACATGAGGGAGTGATTTATTTGATTTTTAAGTATTTAAAAGGAATGAATCAAATCATGCAAGAAATATCTTAGACAAAAATGAAAATACTAATGAGGGGCCTATTAAAATTATAAAGATTTAAAAAGTATGCATAAAGTATCTTGGGAGTCTGAGTAGTGTCTCTAGCAAAAACAAGACTTTTATTTAAAATGTTAGTGGGAAGAATGATAAAAATTAAAAAAAAATAGGATAACATAAATAAAATACTTTAAAGTGATTTAAATCATGTAGGGCCCAACCAAGGGAGATATTACAAATAGGGGAAGTACGGTCTTCAATACTTGCATAAAAATAGGGGTTTGGAGTCTTGTATTGATATTGAAGAGGATAGTGAGGATCTAAGGGAGAATAAAAAGGGAGTAGAGAAAGGGAATAAATTAGTTCAAAATAAAATTAAAGTATAAAAGGAGAGTAGGGAACCTATGTACACTCACTCAGAGAAAGGGGGGACTTCTACAAATCAGAAGGATGAAAATATGGTTTTCAATCATTTGGCTTCCTCATTGAAAGGAAATGAGAACTTAGATAAAATTATGGAAGTAATCGACCTCAAAAAACCAATAAGGTGTTTTTATATGCATGATATCATAGAGAAAATGGAAATATTAATGTTCTTCAATAGTAAAATGCAAGAATGACCCAAATCCTTTCATCTAGGGAGGAAGACAATCATATTAAAAACATAGCTTTCAAGGTAGAGTTGTTAAGACAAGTAAATGAAAATCTTCTTAATAAAATTAGTTTTCTTGTAAATTCTAGTGAAGATGATATATATTAAGGAATATAGAATGTTGAAAATATTTGAGCTCATCTCAGGGAGGTCTTTGAACCTAGTGTTATAGGCAAAGGGAAGAGAAAGAAGGGGAAGAGTAGTGGATCTCAGTATGCCATGGATCATGAAAATTTGTTGATTCATATTGATATGAATCTCAAAAAGATGAAACCCTATTTGGAGGATGTTTCTGGTAGCCTAGATTTAGAATAGTTCTTTAGTTGTTTTGTGGTTCTTTTAAAGCTATTTCTTAGTTATTTTTGGACTTGGTTGGTCCTATTTTCCTTTGTTGGTCTTGGTTAGACTATTTTTATTTTTTACTTGTTCTTCTCCTAGGGCTTGGGGACTCTAGTGAAAAAAAATCCTCTTTTAACCTAAATTAAAAAAATAGAAATAGTTCATTGAACCTTTGATGTTGGTGTGGATCAGATGGATGTCTTGTGAAAGAACCCCTTAGGATTTTATACTTGAGTTGTTGATTGTTTTATGCCTTACCAACAACTAGGTCATTTAATTAAATGGATGAAGTATTATTAATCCTAGATATTTGGTGTGGTTTTTAGTGAACCATTCCTTTGGAGATGTTGGCAAGAGAAAACTTTCCTTGTATTTATTTGTTATTTTACTTAACCAATGAGTTTATTAGTTTAAAATCATGATCCTTTCTCTAATCAAGACTTTTCTTCTTTATGGACATGATAAAAAAAACATAGGTATTTATTTTTTGCATTGTTATGTTTCTATTTATAGAGCCATCTCTATGTTTTTCTTTGGATCGAGTCTTAGCTAGTTATCTTGATGGATTTTTGCCTTAGTCATTTTCATTATTGACTAATTTGATGTCTTGCCTTAACCACTTTTAATTTGAGTTTATTTTGGATTTTTCCTTAGTAAAAATTTATTATTTTTTAAATTTGGTCAAATGATACCATTTGTGATCATCCCAAAATCCCAAATGATTAGCCAAAAGGCTAAGCCTCTAATACCCCAGGGTTCTACAAAACTACCAAGTGGTAATCTCTTGGAGAACAAAAACTTAGAGGGAGTAAGTCATTAGTGTTAATACCCCAATTAATACAAATTACATGTATCTAAGTAAGTGATTATCTCAAAGGATTATGACTTTGAGTTTGGGACCCTTTTTGGTTTGACTTTGCCTTAGTCAATTTCTATGACTTTGATGAGTAGTTTAAGCCATATGTCACCATAACACTAAGTCAAGAGTGATGTCATCATGGTGAGATATATGGCTAGTAATGGGCTAGTGATAATTTTGGATGTTTTCATGTGTCATCATCTTAATAACTTTCAAACCCATAGAGGACCATGTAGAGTGTGAAGACTCTAGGCTAGAGAGAGAGAGTAAGATGTTATCACATGGTATCATCCTAGTAAACAACAAATCTAAAGCTGACCACATAGGTTAATTGAAAGGATAAAGGAATGTAATTATTATATAATGGTGGATAATAACCAATTACCTCTAAGGTTATGATGATGTAGGGAATTACTAGGTGGTAGTGCTTGATACACTAGAAGTTTAAGCTTGAGTAGACCTAAAGTGGATATGTAGAATATACTGACTTGAAAAACCATCTAGTAAGAAGTTCATGACCATATTAACATCCTTAATTCATTTCATCTTTTATGAAAGACAATGAAATAATCCTAAGTACTACCCAAATGAATATGGATGGTATGCTTCCAAATTATTGGTTTGTACATGTTAAAGTCTCATGGTAGTTGTGGATATGTTTTGCATGATTATATGGATATGCCTATTTATCCATGATCATAAGTGTTATGTTTGGTAAATTTATTTTTCATTCCTATCTTTTAATATAAATAAATGGGTATGACATTTTTGCATCAGAGCCCAGGTTACAACATCGATAGCTCTAGGTGATTTAATTGTTCTAGCTTTCTAGTTTTTACATATTTCTTGATGTATTTCCTATTACCATTTAGAATGAGATGAGGACATCTAATACATCATGGTGATGATCCCCTTAGTGATAATTAGTCTCAAATTCAACTAGAATTAAATGAAATAAGAAAAAAAATCCTCTTATCTATGCAACATATGTGAGACATCTTATAAGAGATATTACTTGTGGTTCAACATGATGTAGAAAGGCACTCTCCATGACATTATCAATATGATGACAAATTAGTTGACATATAAAGAGAGAGGTATAGGAGTTCTCCCTCTCACCATTTCAAGGATATTAGAGATGAATGGCATCATCATAATGGGAAATAAGAGAGGCAAGACTAACACCATCCTCATAGACCTGCTCTTGGAGACATAATCAAGGATTTTAGCAAGCTCCATCTTCCTAATTTTAATGGGACTTAGGAACTATTTATAACAAAATCCTAGTTGGTAAGGATGAGAGGATTTTTCACCTTATATTATTTTTACTCCATCAAGAAGGCCCATTTAGGCACGTATCCTTTGAAACATACAACCAATGTGGTGGGAACGTGAGGATAAAAAACTCCACTTGACACTAGCATCCCTCACTTGGGAATTATTTGAGGAACATTTTAGACCATGCTACCTATTCTTGAGATATGTTCAAAATAATGTAGATAAATTTCATGACCTTTAGTAGGGAAGAGACACTGTGTCACAATATGATTTTTATTTTATAAATCTAATCACATATGTACAAGGTTATATAGATGAGACAATCCAAGTGAACAATTTCATTAGAGGCCTAAATTTGGAGATAACTAGTAAAATTAATATTTTAGATCCCATAACCTTGGTAATAATATTGGAAAAGGCCTACTTGGTTGAGGAGTCTCATGGAAGGACTTAGGATGCCTATTAGAAATTTATTAGTAAGATGTAGCTTGAAAATGACTCAAAGTCACAAGGTGTAAAACTTACACCTAAGGGAGGTTGGAAAGTAACTCAATTTAACTATAGGCCCATTTATCAATAACAATAGGGAAGTAACTATTTTATTTGTAGATGGAGAAAAACTAGTTATATCAATAATCTCATAAGAAAGGAGATGATAGACTTTAGGAGTATCAGTAGGCTAGGATTAAATGAACCTAGTAGTTTGAGTAGGTAGGATTATCAAGGTCAAATGCTTCTTTTAGACATAAAAATATTAGAGCCCCTTTAGGGTGAGACCAATGGAAGGGTACTTGTTTCACGTGTGGACCTATTGATCATTATGCATGAGAATATCCTCTTGTACCATAAACTACCAATAGACAGAAGGACCCAATGTCAAAGTAGATAGTGGGTGATGTGGGTTGAGGACATAAGATTTATATAGAAATAGATGACAACCTAACTGATCACCAAATAATGGTCATTGAGGCCAAAATTAAGATAAGAGGACTTTCAATTTCTATTTTCTTTGATCTAATAGCTTTAGAATCCTTTATTTTTCCTTCTATCATGGATCATTATGGGATGGTGGCTATTAGGTAGTTATAAATTTGGGTACTTGATTTGGCCTCTACGACCAAGTTGTTCATTATCTCATTAGTGATAAATTATGTATTAAACCTTGGTGTCTTATCCACCATAGTGGACTTGCACATTATTACCTTAGTCACGTATGATTTTGTCTTGGGTTTAAATTGATTTATAGCTCATAAATAAAATTTAGATTGTCATGAAAAGGTTATCAAGTGGAATGATTAACTTGGGATTCCTATGGTATTATCTAGATTCAAGAGACATATTTCCATTCACATAATCACTATGATGCAACTCAACAAGAGTGTAAGGAAAGGTTGAAACTTATTTTTTATAATGGTAAGTCATAAGCTAGATGAGTTAGAGAAGGATTATTTAGATGACCATCTTATTTTGAGTGAATTTTTTTATGTGTTTCCAGATGGATTGGTAATTATGCCTCCTTCATGGGAGATTTATTTTCATTTTGACTTAATACCTAGGGTTGAACCCATTTTGAAAGAACCATATAGAATTTCCACACAAGAGTTGTGTGAACTCAAGTTATAGCTTAAGAAACTCTTGTAGAAAGGATTGATTCATCCTATTGTGTCCTCTTAGGGAACCCCAGTCATCTTTGTGAAGAATAAGGATGGACCCCTTCAATTATGTATTTATTATTGATAATTGAATAAGGTAACGATTAAGAATCATTAACCCTTACCTAGAATTGATGATTTGTTTGATCAAATGTGAGGATTTAGAGTGTTCCCAAAGATTGATTTAAAATTTAGATACCATAAATTACATATAAAATAGCTTAATATTCATAAGACTGCATTTCAAATGTGGTATGGGCATTATACATTTACAATTGTACCATTTGGGTTGACTAATACTCTAATAGTATTCATGAGCCTGTTGAATGGAATGTTTCACTACTTTTTGGATAAATTCATGTTGGTGTCTCTATATGACATTATAATCAATTCACATAATGAAGAGGATCATGAGAACCATTTGATGTAGGTCTTATAGGATTTAAGAGAAAACTAATTATTTGGAAAGTTGGAGAAGTATGCATTTATGTAGTCTAAAGTGCAATATATTGTGCACATCATTTTAGGAGAAATAATATTTGTGTATCCTTCCAATATTCATGCCATTATGGAATGTCCATAATCCTATAAAATTTCATAAGTTCATAGCTTCATGAGATTGGTAGGTTACTATAGATGTTTTTTTGAGATTTTATCTCACATTGCAAATGTCATCACTTCAATTCAAAAAATGGGGAAGAAGTTTGTTTAGACAATAATATGTGATTAATATTCTTAGATTCTAAAAGAGAGAATCACTATCGTACTATTTTTTTTGGTGCCTAATCCTATGAGAGAATTTCTTATTTGCACTAATTCATCGAAGGAAGGATTAAGAGTTGTACTCATACAAAAATGTAGAGTTTATTGTGTATGAATATTGGAAACTCAAGGATTATGAAATAAGATACCCCACATATGATATGGAATTTAAAGTAATCATTCATAATTTTTTGAGATGGAAAAACTTTTTGCTTGGTCATCATTTTATTTTAAAGACACATAATTTGAGTTTAAAACATAAACTCAATCAACCTAGCCTTAATGTGCATCAAAGGTGTTAAATGAAATTTTGTTTATCAAAGGAAAGTAAAACATAGTTTTTGATGCCTTAAGTAGTAGGTGACATGAGCTAGCAATAATGAGTTTACAAACTAACCTATGCAGTTAGATTTTGTTGTAGATTTTGAAAGATAACCTCTATAAAGAAGTAAGACAATTTATATATTTTGAAATGAATTTGAAAGGTATATTTTAAGGTTATTCTCTTGATATTGATGGCTTGTTGTGCCATAGAGTTCATATTTATATTCCCTTAGCTAGTGGCTTGTGTGAGCTAATTTTGTCTATGAGTCTCATAGAGATCCTTACCAAGGGAAAAATAGAGTTAATAAAATGAATGTTTAGTTAATTAAATTATATCACTAGGAAAGTTTGAGGTGTAATATTGCTAAGTTTTTATCTCATTGTCTAGAATTTTAGAGGCTAACAATTGAGAATCAACATCTAGTAATATTGTTATATTCTCATGAGATTCTAGAATGTAAATATGACACTATTTCCATATATTTTATTATAGGCTTGCATACCTCAACTTATCATAATTATGTGATCATGGTCATAGTGGATAAGTTAACCAAAGTAGCACACCCTTATAACACAAAGACCACTTACAATGCCAATTTAGTGATAAAGGTATTTCTAGATGACATTGTTATATTACATGGGATTCGCTATAAGACTATTTTAGATCAAGATCTAGTATATACTTATCACTTCTAGAAAGCTTTGTAGAATGAATTGGGTACTCATATAAATTTTAGTACTTCCCACCATCGTGATACTAATGGATAGACTAAAAAATTCAACTAGGTTTTAGAAGACATGTTGTGCATGTATGTTATGTAACAAAAATTTCATTGGGAAGACTATTTGTATCTTATTAAGCATGCTTAAATAATATATATCATAGTTGAGTTAAGATGGTACCTTTCTAGGATTTATTTGGTAGAGCCTATATAACCCCATTGAGTTAGGATTGACTTGAGGATAGAGTCATGATTAGCCCTGCCATGTTAGAAGACATGGAGTGGTAAGAAACTAAGATACAATGACACTAAAGACTTTCAAGGATTGAAAAAAGTTATGTTAATACAAATAGAGTCAATCAACATTTCAATGTTGGTGATTTACTTTTTTTAATGGTGAGACCCAATAAGATCCCCATCCGTTATGGAAAAGGGTCAAACTTATCACCTTAATTTGTTGGACCATTTGAGGTCTTAGAGACCATTGGCGTAGTAGCTTATAGACTGGCCTTGCCACCTAGTCTATCTCATGTTCATGATTTATTTCATGTCTCTATTTTATGTCAGTCTGTTTCTCACATTGATCATGTATTATATTATATGGCCTTGTAAGTTGAGATTGACATAACTATGACTTTTGATCCCATCAATATTTTAGCATGTAGGGCACTAGCACTTAGAGGTAGAGATTTAGATTAGGTCAAGGTCTAATGGGACAAATATGATGAATCAATAAAAACTAGGTAGATGTCACACCTTTGAGGGTTTAGTATCCTCACCTCTTTTAGTGACTTCAATGTAGATATATACATAAAGGGAGGGGGATGTAATGTCCTATTTTTCATAGTGTCCATCTTTGGCAATATGACTACAAAATTATGAATTATATGTTTTAGTTATGGAATTATGTTATAACAAACCTACTGGGTTAGACAGAAATACGTGAGATTTTTTTTAAAGATAACACATATTCCAAATAAATATTAAAACTTGAGAATATATAGATACCATGAGAAATACACAAGGTGAACAAGCATAATACACCACATAATATTGATCTCTAATATCATGAGAGTACATGTCATAATACAAATATAGAAATTAATTACATTAACTTAGCTACAACTAAAACAAGTCTAAAACCACAATTATTGAATTATAATAATAAGTAATTACAACCCAATGATAAAAATAATACAATACAATGTTCATATAGATACTTGGCTCCCTGGAGCATGAGTTTCATGGACTCTTTAGTATTTATGCCAATCTCAAGTGTCATCTTAGTAGTAGTAATATTGTGGGGAGGGAGAGCATCATATGAATAATTTCC
>JARHVA010004061.1:937500-955000 GCA_037957365.1 Torreya grandis
TGCATATTTATTACCAACTATAAACTTGGATATACAAAGGGGCATCACCCTTCCCTATGAAGCTAATCATTCCAATGTGTCTGTGTTATATATATATATATATATATATATATATATATATATATATATATAGCCACACACACAGAGATGTGTGTGTGTGTGTGTTTGTCTATATATATACATACATACATACATATATACATATATATATACATATGACTTCATTTTGCTTTAATATGTTGTATGTTTTATTTTAATATTTTTAAATAATTTGATAATAAGTAATTATTTCATACAACTAATTAATGATAAGTTAATATGAATAATGTAGGGTAGTTAAATATATTTAGCATTAAATGTCAATTCATAATTTCCAATTATCTGGATATTAAATTTATTTTTTCTTATAATATTTTTACCATCATTTTTGTCAAAACAAGCCAAACATGCAAATAATACATCATGATATTTTCCTATACTAGCAAACCATAGAATACAATATTCTAAAGCAAATAATAAGCACACCAAAAATAAACTATTTTTTAATGCATTTCTACCATGAGCTAACTTAATGTGGTATGTGTAGCGTTTTTCCAACTCTCTATAGACCTTCAACATCTCCATCTACACCACGCTCTATGATGATGCTCTACCTCTGGTCTATTCGAGGGATGAATTATCTTACATCTACCTCACAATATGTAAATCATTAAATCATATCACATAATAATCATGAAGTAATAATAAATAACCAAAAAAATACATTAATATGTGTAATAATGTAAACACATATATAAACCCATTCATAATAAGCAATCATGTATTTAAATTTAACTAATCAACATTCTATTATCCCAAAATAGCATAAATCTCAAGCTTAGTCAGAAATATATCCAAATCCAAATTTACTAATCAACATTCTATTATCCCAAAATAGCATAAATCTCAAGCTTAGTCAGAAATATATCCAAATCCAAATTTGTTAATTACAAATATCCATGGATAATCTACTAAGTCTATCTATCAAGGATCATGATGGAACACCCTTACCTCTAAAGCTATTCATCACCCCCAATGATGTTTATTCAAAGATAAATTGTCAATAAAGAACATTTATTAGCAAAGCAATAACATGATATACAATGTCAAACTAAGCAAACAATTGGGAAATTATCTATAGAACTCATCATGATTCCTTTAAGTTGATCTATTCCTAAAGTAATGGTCTAATAATTTTATATTCAATGACATCTCCAAATTAATCAAACATGGTTGTGAGTATCATTTACTTTGACTAATTCTTTCATGACCACCCTAGGGTCCAAAATCATCAAGACATGCCTATATACTATAGGATTGACCACTTCTATTACTTTGAAGGGTTGCACATGTCTTAATGAAAGTTTCACTGACTTCCTAATGAGCTCACAAGATCATCATACAATCCAAAATAATTAACTAGGGAGAGTTTCACAAGATATTACAACCCTCAACATATCTCTCTATCCTAGAGAGTGTTTTCCTCAATCTAAAGAAAAAGAATTATGAAATCTGGAAAGAATAATGTATAAAATTTAATACCATTACTACTCCATCTAGATCTAGATGAATTCAATTAGAGATATTAAAAATTATACTGATGAATAGGAATGGTAAATGTAAAGTATAAAAAACCATGGAATACTCATCCATATGGAATCTTTGTCCATCCTATACATTCATATGGCCATACGACTAAATTTGACAAGTTATGCCTATAAAATCTTGGATCTGACAAATCCATATGTCAATATAAATTAGTAACATAATCCAAGTTAATGTGAGGCTAATTAGGATACCATTTATCACTTAGAACTCACTTTCCCAATTCACCACTCTTCTCTTAGGTCTCCATGACCAATTGATCTTTGAAATGTGCACAATAAATTTCACATAATCATAATTTTATGATATCATGTCATAAAAAGAAAATTTTTATGCTAAATAATTCATAATTTATCATCACACATAAAATTTAAATCATATAATCAATCTGTAATTTCATTAAGCTACTACTAGCCACATATAACTAGTATCATATTCCATAATTTTAACTTATAGAGTTATATTCATAGTTAAGAGAAAATAATGTTATATTAACATGATATAAATAGGTCAATAATAAAACCGTTATTTTAACCTTATAGGTAAATAAATAAAATAATATTTCCTTACTTTCACACAATAAGTTAAAAGTTTATTCCAATCCCTAGATTGACAAAATATTCCACACCTTTTATACCGTACTCGCTTTTAATGAAAGATGCCAAAATAATTCTTTAAAATAATATGATTAAAGAAAAAGAGATAAAATGTCAATCTAATAATAATTACATAACATTATACTTTTTATAATCAACTTATAATCTTTAGTATAAAATTTAATATGTAAATCAAGCTTTGCCACCTCACGTGGTCTCAAAATCACAAGTTAAATAATAAGTAATAAATAAAGAGATATAAGTAATAAATAAAGAGATTTCATCTCAAAAAATCCTACATACCTTCACTGAATAAAGTAAAACATTGTAACTTAATGTTGCCAAAAAACTACCTACTTACCCAATCGTGTAAGTATGGTATCTCAATCTACTTCCACAATTGGGAGAGAGATATGGTATCACTATTAGAATAATTGATAAATCAATTACCTATACAACTCAAAAGTGTACAAGTACTCCTAAAGGTACAAAATCAATGGTTCCCACACACATTTCATGAATGTCTCATACTAACAATAGTCACCAAGCCATACAAGAGGGTCTATCAAATCTCAAAAATACAAACATGCTGTAACATGGTTCTCTACCAAAATACCAATGCATCAATTCATGTCACTAGATTCATAGGACATGAAAATTACAATGAAATCATTAATTCTTATAGTTTAAGACATATAATTGATACCACATGTAACAACCCTATTAGGTTAGATAGAAAAATATATGAGAATATTTTTTTAAGATAACACATTCCATATGACTAGTAGCTAATTCACAATCAGATATACTTCTCTTGATCAAAATGAAAAAGGAGAGTAACCATGGATATATACCTTATACCTCATTTAAATGTCAACCCAAGGATGTAGATTTGATAGGATGAGGTCACTGTATGTGCACACTCAATCTCTAATTTGACATTCTGCTAATTGTATCTAATATTTTGAAGTATAGTAAATGAAATGCTTGAAATGAAACATAAAAAAAGTATGTTAAAATAAATGATTATGAGTATAAGATTCCCTAAGGAAATCTAAGCAAGAATGTAAATCATATAATTCAAAAATGAAACACACAATGCTTAAGGGAATCAACTCACATGCTTAGCTAAACAAATGGGTTGGATTGTTTTTGTATCCTTACAAAGGGTGCCCTTCCTCATTCCAACTCTATATTCAACCATTCCTCTTACAACACTAAATTGAACTTAGAATTACTCACTCATATTAATCAAAAGTGTAGTAATGAATTGTTGCATGAAGTT
The DNA here is from genome assembly GCA_037957365.1 of Torreya grandis. Classification (NCBI taxonomy): domain Eukaryota; kingdom Viridiplantae; phylum Streptophyta; class Pinopsida; order Cupressales; family Taxaceae; genus Torreya; species Torreya grandis. The sequence continues at coordinate 941,026 of JARHVA010004061.1, forward strand.
ACAATAACAATTGCTTAACATAATGTAGTTTTCATAATCTCTATTCGATATATACTATTTTATATATCTCTTTCAACTCTGTTGCTACATATTTATATACTACAAAGGAGATTATTTTATGAAATATAATATATACATTCTATTCTAAGATACATTTGAATTGGGATAACTAAAATTGGTTCCTTTCACTAAAGACATCATTCACGTGAATCTTATAACTTTACTATAGGACAAACAAGATTATTTCATTATTCAACCACTTCTTTATTGAGATATATAAAGGTTAGAGTCATTTTTATGAGTTTATTAGAATAGAATCAAAATATATTCATCCATGGTTTTGTTCATGTAGTGGCTGTAGGATGGTCTGTGTAATGAGATTCCTTTTACTATAGGATGCTCCATGCTATATACCTATTTATCCAAAACATCTTCAAAACACATTTATATAAAAAGCATCCTAAAGCTATAAATAACCATTATATATTTAATTTCAATACATAATTCTAACTATTAAAGAAATTTTGAAAACACAATATATATGGCTTATGAAAGTAGGAAACTAATATGTAAAAGTGTTTCAAAGTCATAATAATCAAGCAAGATGAGTAAAATAAATGGACACAATAACATAACATTTATGGGGCTCATCACACCCCATAACTTAATATCTAGATAAACCTTAAGCACCATACTTGTTCATTCCCAATTCACAAAAAAAATTAAAATCCATGAGATCTATAGCACCATTGGCAAGGTGAGTGTAGAATCCATGCCTCTATTCAAATAGTTGCAAAATTTTGGCTTCTCTAGCTTCATCCACTGGGGTTTTGTTAGACAATATATAATATGGGTAGATAGAAATTTAGGTTCAACAATTGTTATCTTATGTCACTTATAAGAAGAATGTATTTTGTGTTTTTGGTAAATGTTGCATTTAAATTAGAAGGGAAATAGGTCTCCCTCTTTCTTAGTGTTGGGGTGAGCTCATTCCATTATTTAGTGCATGATTCTCTTGAAACATGACCTATATAAGATATCAATCCTAAATAAAAGTATTGAACTTTATCACAATTATTACCAAACCAAGTTATTACCTCATTCTTTAACATGATATTATCCCATTATGATAAAACAAAATTAGGTGCCATTGATTCACTCTCAATGAGCAACTGGATTTCATTCTCTTTTTTCCTATATTCTACTATTTATCTTCCTATTTTATATTCATTAAAAAAATATGATGAAAATTCCTACAGTTGGACATCTCCAACATATAAATTGGGGTTCCACTCTCTATCATAAAGAACAACATAATTGTGTAGGTAAAACTCACATAATTGTGTTTGTTCTTCTAGTGAACTTAATTTATAAACATAAAACAAGTAAAGGGGATCAATAAATTCATGGGTCATATCACAATAAATTATCATAAATATAAACTTAGACCATTGTTCTTTGAGATAAACTAAATAAAAAAATTTAGGAGGCCTACAATGAAAGACTTTTTGGGTTATACCAGCAATGTCCTCAACTTTCTATTTTAGCTTGGTGATGTTATCTTCCTTCAACTTATTTTCCTCTTTAAATTTCCTATTTTATTTCCTTGGTTCCTTCAGAGATTCAAATTGATTATCCATTTAGTTCAACATTTTAAAAGATATTACAAAATATGAGTGATACCTAACCTTAGGGGTAGCCTTATGTTCCTCTTGCTGATTGACCTCTACAAAAGGTTTTGGAATGCTAAATACATGATGATCTTTGGCTAATGGTTAAAAATAATAAGCTACTACAATAAGTGCATCTACACCTCCACCAAATTGATATTTTAGCTTCTTCCTTAGTTTCTCAATTTCCTACATGACTTACTTAAGAGTAGAAAATTTGATTTGTGCACCAGATTGCTCAAATTATTCATTTTCTTCCTACACATGTCCCTCATGTAAATCTTGTTCTACTTCTTCCTATACTAATACAATTCTTCAAAACTATGTTAAACTTGTTCTTCTTCTTCTTCTTCTTCTTGATGGAATACTAGAGAGCATTCTTCCCTGTCTATTTTAGTCTATAAAGATTCATTACTAATAGCAGTCTATTCTTACCCAGATTATTCATTGATTTGAATAATAGAAGAAGTCTTAGTTCTCATCTTTCTCCTCAATCTTTGAGATCTATTAGGAGTAGGGGTTACCTTGATATTCTTGGAAAAAGGTGAAAGTTCCTCCTCAAATTCATCTGAATCAGGGTAGAGAATGTGTTTCTTCCTCTTCCTTCTAGATTCCCTACCTTTAGAAGTCCCTTATTTAGTCCTTGTTTTAGTTCTTGTGTTTCTATAGGAATACCTTCCTCTACAAGTTCTTATGTGGTTGTAGGAAAGTTATATACTATAAGTTATTATGGTTTTATAAGGAGGGTTTCTTCTGATATTTGTTCATCAACCTCCAATTCTTATTCTAATTTATTTCTTTCTCTATCACTCTCTTCATTTCTTGGTACTTGGACAAATTCCTCCCAACTAATGTTCGGTCTAGTTATTTTCAAACATTCTTGAATAAGTAACTAGATGAGACAATGATGGGAGAGAGCTTCAGAATTACCTATTTGAAAAGTCTCCAACATTTTTGTGATCATTTGAAGCAAAAATTTGGGAATGTTTATCTCCATTATATGTCATAAATGATTCAAGAACTTGAAGTGTAAGCCATGCAACATAGAGTACCTTCCTTCATAGATGAAATATCTAGAGATAAACTCAACATCCTTAGCCCATCTTCCTGGTAGAGATAACCTTATAGCACCCTACTTTAAGGTTTCTAGGTGTTAATTTACTCTAATAAACTTTCATCTTTTAGCCTTTCCATCATATTTTTATTACCATTCCTCCCTTGTTCTTGGAAGTCTCATTACTCTACTAATGGTTGTTTCTAGCAACTTGATTTCCATCCCTTTTACCATGGCCAAACTATTATATAATTTAATAGAAAATTCCTCTACAATTCTTTCATCTAGGGCTTGCATTTTATCAAAATACTACACCCATATTATATGCTAAAATAAGGCCAAGACTTATGGTTTGTTGGTCAAGGGGGTGATATCTAATGGTTCATGTTTCAACAAATTACCTCTCATATTATGTGAGTAATAGGTCTAACTGCTTGTAGCAAGGGTTTTAGGCAATGGAAAAATGATTTATGAATTTTGCTTTGGGAGGAGAAATAATCCTTCTAAATTAATGAGAAATCTCCCCCTAACTTAATCTATCACTTGTCCTCAAGGGATGAAGCTAATGTGCACAAGACACTCTTGATAAGATTAAGGGGTGGCAGTAGTAGTTGTGTAAATGATCACATCAATGAAGAATATGGTAAGTTGGTGTGATAAGGATAGGATATGGTGATGCATTAACAACATTAAGTCTCATCAATTTTAGAAATAACTAGAATGTATGATAAAAAAATTAATGTAGAATAATTATCATATTACTTATATAAATACCTTTCATAAATATTTCAATGATGATGTGAAGTGGTGATTGTGTCATATGCTAGAATGTTAGTGGGAAAAAATTCTTGATGTAGGATATAATGTAGGAATATATCCTATAGCAAGATATGATTCCTATAACAAGTGTTATCTTGCTGCAATAAGTTTGTATCTTATAGAAATAAGTTTTTCACCTATAGCAACAAGTTTTCCATCCTATAGAAAGAAGGAAAATATATTGCTACTCTAAGGGAATGAATCTACAATAAAAACAAGTAAAAAAACAATTTTATTGTAGTAGTTTCTTTTTTATATTTTATAATATTAATATATATATATATATATATATATATATATATATATATATATATATTAATGAATGTCGATCAACCAGTGACCCAATTTTTTGAGACAACATCTGTTAGCAATGCGCGAAGGTTTTCATTACTAAATTTTCTACCTTTTTTTAGTTTTTATAGTCCAAAATAAACTAAAATCATAAGAATATAGAGGGAAGGATTTTATTCATCCTAAACCAAGCCATTTTGAATTACTTGTTCATGGCTGCAAGAAGTTTTATTACTCTTGGAAAATATTAGAGAAGGCTTGACATAAATACCCTTTAGCTATAATAATAGATTGATTTACATCATAAAGAAGAGATGGATGGTGTTATTCAAGAATTTCACACGTAAGAGTTTCCTTGGAAAATGTTTTCTTGTATAGATTTAGCCTATGAACATTAACAAGTAGTTTGAACTAAATAGAGTCAATGGTCATAAGCTTTACAGCTCAATTATCAAAAACTTGTTTGATCTCATAACACCCAAGCCATCTAGACTGTATCTTTTCTTCATGATCCTTGTATTTAGATTAAAAAAGGAGTGTCCAATCTCTTGGTTGGAAATTCTTAGTCTTAATTTCCTATCATGCCATCCTGCACATTGTCTTTACACTATTTTAATATGATAAAATGTTTTCTTTCTTAGTTAATTGAGTGAATTTAGCTATATGATCCTATCTTGTTGAGATTGAGAAATATCTAAGCCTAAATCAAGGGTTGTTCTTAATGTCTTATGTTTAAACTCAATGGGTAGAATAGGCTTGTTACCATGAACTAGTTCATATGGAGTGAAACCAATTGATTACATAATCTCAAACCACTTTTAGAAGATGAGTTGACCAATATTTTCTATTCAAGTTGACAGTCTTAGTGAACATATTTTCTAGTTCTTGTTTTGTTACTTATACCTAACCATTTGACTAAGGATAGTACAAAGTAGATTTCTTGTGTTTGATTTCATATTCTTTTACCAAGGCAGTTGTGAGATCTGATGTGAACTATGGGCCTTGGTCTATGACTATTTCTCTTTTTACTCCATAGTGGGTAAAGATTTATCCATAGAGGAACTTAGTTACCTTCTCATCTCAGACATGGGTTAAGGATTTGACCTTTGCCAATTTGGTGACATAATTAGTGCACACTAGCATGTATTCTTTGTTGTTGGATTTAGGATCAATGAGAACTACAAAATCTAGTCCCCATTTGTCAAAGGGTTCCATAACTAGTTATGGTTGTAATGATATTTCATCAAATTAAGTGCACTTTCCCATACATTGGCATTGATCACATCTATGGGTGTACATCATGGAATTATTATGAAAATAAGGCTAGTAATATCTAGTAGTGAGTACTTTCATGGTAGTCTATTTGGTAGTACAGTGACCCCCACATGGCTCATCATGGTAGGCTCTAAGAATGTCATAAGCTTCATCTTCTCAGATACATCTTCTTATAACTAAATCTAGTCTAGTGATAAAGAGATCCTACAATCTAGGAATAATGTCTACTCTTTTATAACATGTGTTATTTATTCCTAGGTGAAAAATGTTGTGATAGTGATCATGTAGCAAGATAGTTAGCAATATCTATGAACCAAGGATATTGAATTATTACATATAATAAATTTTCATCAAGAAAAGAATCAATAATTGGTCTATCCACAATGTAATATCAAAATCCTATAGCAAAAGCAACCAATGAATTATCTTGCCTGTTACAGTAGGTTTGTTCATTAATTACCTTATTGTTGAATGATCGATGTGGATGAATACTTGGTAACTTATAATGTAGTGTTAAATTTTTTTGGTGGCATAAATTATAGCCAAAAGTTCCTTCTCCATTATAGTGTAGTTAAGTTTAATTCCTTGAAGATTCTTTCTGATAAAATAGATTGCATAACTTAGAGATTCATCTTTTTGTCTAGGGACAGGTCCTAAAGTGGTGTTAGATGCATCTATATGAAAATGTAAAGGCTTCTTCTAGTTAGGTCCTCTCATAATAGGAGTTTTTATGAGAAAGTATTTGAGTTGTTGAAAGGAAGTTTGACAATCATTAATCCATGTAAATTCAGCATCTTTAGTAAGAAATCCAAATAATGGGGTGGTAATTTTACTAGAATATTTGATTAATCATCTATACTAATTATCATGTCCTAAAAAACTTTTAACATATTTTTACTTCTTTGCTGTGGGTAAATCCTTGATAATACTTATCTTTGTTGGGTCAAATTGAATTCTAGCAAGGAATACATGATATCCTAACACAATTCCTTCAGTCATAAGCATGTGACACTTTTCATTGCTCAAATATAATTGATGGTCCTAGTATCATTAATGAACTTTCTCTAGGTTGGTCACTATTTCCTTGAATGTCTGCCCATAGAAAATGAAATCATTCATGTAGATTTCAACACAATCATAGGAGAGATCAAAAAATATTCTCAACACAACCCTTTGAAAAGTAGATAGGGTATTGAAAAGACCAAATGGTAAGATGGCATAAGCATAGGTTCCCCAAGGGAAAGTAAAAGTGGTTTTGTCTTGGTCTTGTGGAATAATTCATATTTTATTATAACCACTATATCCATATAAGAAATAAAAGTAGTTCTTCCCTACTAATGTATTTAACACTTGATCAATAAATGGAAAGAGAAAATGATACATCCTAGTAACGGCATTCAACTCTTGGTAATCAACACATATATGCCATTTAACACTTTCTTAGGGACAATGACTAGGGGAGAGATCCACTAGATGTCCAAGATAGGATAAACAAATACTTCATCCAAAAAAATTTAAAACTCAATTTTGATAATGTATATGACTACAAGATTCACTCATCATTGGGGTTGGAAAATAGGTTTGCAATCTTGTCTAATGTAAATGTGATGCATGCATAAATACGGGGGTATTCCTCTCATGTCATAGAAATCCTAAGAAAATGATATTGTGTGCCTTCTCAGTATAATAAGTAACTAAATATCTTTTTGGGGTGTTAAGAAAGTGTTGATGTTGAGATGTTTATTTGGTAGGATGTCTAATTGCTTTGTTAAAAAAAGCATGGTCTCTACATTGGTGATTAAAAGAGCATAACTACATTGATGAGGAAGAAATTAATGGAAGGTCCAAATATCTCTTGCAATTTCAACAAAATCATTCTCAAGAAAGATATTTTAAAGAGGGAATGGTGTACATTCTAATAGGTTGGTGGTTACAAGATACTATCAATATGTGTTTTATGAGATATCAGTAAGGTTAGTGTCTTCTTCTTGAGCCTATAAATTTGGACTCTGGTAAATTGTGTAGAGAGCCTACAAAGAGACTGCTTCTTCAAAGTCATTAATCTAAGGGATTGGTCCATCATTCGGGGAAGGCTGAGCTAGTGGAAATAGAACCAATTTATTAGTGTCATTTTTGTTGGAAATTAGCATTTTTCTTAACATGTAACCAATAAAAACATCAATAATAGCCAACCATGGGCAACCAAGGATGAGAGGATGACCCCCCAAATTGCTCTTAGATTATAATATAATAAAGTCTATTGGATATTGCCAAGATTCCATAGTGATAATAAGGTCTTCAACAATTCCTTTAGGCTTAATAGTTGATCTATCATCCATCTCAAGGATGGTGGGTGTTGGACAGAGAGTGGTAAGCTTCAACTACTGCATAGTCTCGATGGTCATCATGTTAATGGCTACACCTAAGTCAATTAAATTATTATAAATAGGTTGGCCATGGATGCCAAAATTAACTATAAGACTTCCTAGATTAGAATATTTTAGGGGAACTATATTTCCTAACATAACATTTACTAATTGGCCAATGACCTAGACTATTTTAGGATCCTTCTTATTTCTTCTCAATTTTCTTAAACATAACTCTTGAATAGCTTTTTAAGAGATATGAAGATCCTTTATTACTTGAAAGATTGGGATTTTGATGCAAACATTCTTGATTTGTCCTAAGATATCAAATTTAGGCTCTTGTTTAGGATGTGAGATATTCAACCTCTCCAAAAAAGGAGAATCGTCAGTTTTTTTTATTTTTTGATGGACTTGGCTTAGGATTAGATATGGGTGGCTATGGATTAGTATAGAGTGAAGCTAGTTCAAAGTGTTTTATAATTATGGGTGAGGTGGGTTGTGGAAGAACACAACTTGAGTGAAGTTTAACTTGATTAATATCCAAGGTGTATGTTGGATATTGTATTATTTCTATGGATTGTGTCAGTTAAATTGACTTAATGGTAGGATTAAAGATACGTTGGGTGGGTAATTGAGTGGTTTGAATAGGTTGCTAAGTGTTTTTAATTATGGTATGTTGTTATGATTATTACATTTTTTGGGGAAAGCCTTGATTTCTTATCCATTGATGTTTCCATGGATTAGAGGAATATAACCATTACTAGTGTTGGAATTATCCCTGCTAGAGTTATTGCCCATTATGTTGCATCCATAATTGACTATAAGGCAGCTATAAATTTGTTTTGGACCAATTTGGATTAGGTATATTCATCCAAGAACCATATTGAGGATTATTTGATAATTGATCATTTTCAAAAATATATTTTGATGGCTTACCTGGTCTTTGTACCCATAGTTTTTGTTCATCCATGAAAAACACTTGGTTCTCATCTTCTCCTATGACATGTAACTCTACTATCTCAAGATTTTCCTTAGTGATATTAACTACCCAAGATCTCATCGAATGGCATGTGAAATCCACCTTCTTCTTTCTACATTCAGGGTAATAAGTAGTTAAGGCTTTATCAGTTTATTCTAGCTTTTATCATGTATATAATGTATTGAGTTGAGTATCTAGGTGACTGATGATGTCCTGCTTCATATCCTAGAGCAGGTTACTAAATTCATTATCAGATAGTCCTATAGTAAATGATTCAGGGAGGGTTAAGCCCTTAATTTTATTCATGGTTGACCTAGATTAGTTTAGACATAGAATTGTTAGTTCATTGAATGACAGTGTAGAAACATCACCCCCAGACATTAGATCTAGTGCCTTCAAATAGTCATCTCTAATCCATTTTAGGAATATCAGGCGGATTAATTCCTTTTACATTATGGTTTGCTTGTATTTTCTCAATCTAAACAAAAATCTTTCCATATGCTCCTCTAATGAATCATCATCAGCTTGTGTCATTCAAAAAATGTCATATCTCTTATAGTTTATACCCTTACAATAGTCTTGGCATTTCATCAAAAAATTCTCATTCATTTCTTTCCAAGTAGAAATGGCATCCTTTCCAAGTCCCACGAACCATCTAAGTGACGTATCTTTAAGTGTTATTGGAAAATGTTTGTGTATTTGATCATCTTGATTATAATCATAGCTGACATAAAATGTCAAACTCAAAATGAAATGTATTTAGATCCTCAAACACTTTTCCTCTAAAGGTAGGGATGGTAGAGTGAGGAATATTCTTCATGGGTGCATTTTCATCAGAAGTAAGGATAGGAAATTTGAAATTAATAGACTCATTGGTAGTGTTTTATTCCTAGTGATCCCCTATGAATACTCGTTGTGTTGGTAGATGGGATATTTTTGTTACCCAATTCTCAAAATTCCTATCAACTTTATGATTTCTTAGGGTGTATAAGATGGAGAATTTATCTTTTTCCTTAGGAATGTATGGATTTTTATAAAATAGGGATAGTGTGGAGGTTTTATAAGATTATTCTAGTGTCTTGGCAAAGATTTCTCTAAATTGGAAGATTATATTGGTCTAGTGTTTCTTCTAGGGGCAAGAATAGCTTTGAATGCCTCCTTAGCAAGAAATTTGGGTGACGAAGGGAAGAAAACTTTAGATTCCTAAGTATGAGGTGATAAGGTGGAAATTATTATAGGTGGTGCCTATGGGTCTCTTCTAAGCATATAAACCTATTCAAGATCTCTAGATTGTGCTACCAGTCCAACCAAAAATTATTCTTTTTCTACCTCTTTTATTGACAACTATGAGTGATCTTCTAGAATTCTTTCATTTTCCTCAATTCATGTAGGATAGATCTTGTAGCATGTTTTATGATTTGAGAATTGATAATTAGATCTTGTAGCCTAATATTTGAGAATTGATCATTTTCAAACATATATTTTGATGGCTTACCTAGTCTTTATACCCATAGCTTTTGTTCATCCATGAAAAACAATTGGTTCTCATCTTCTCTTATGACATGTAGCTCTACTATCTCAAGATTTTCCTTAGTGATATTAACTACCCAAGCTCTCATGGAATGGCATGTGAAATCCACCTTCTTATTTCTACATTTAGGGTAATAGGCAGCTAAGGCTTTATTAGTTTATTCTAGCTTTTATCATGTATTTAATGTATTGAGTTGAGTATCTAGGTGACTGATGATGTCTTGCTTCATATCCTAGAGCAGGTTGCTAACTTCACTATCAAATAGTCCTATAGTAAATGATTCAGGGAGGGTTTAGCCCTTAATTTTATTCATGGTTGACTTGGATTAGTTTAGACATGGAATTGCTAGTTCATTGAATGACAGTGTAGAAACATCACCCCCAGACATTAGATCTAGTGCCTCCAAACAATCATCTCTAATCCATTTTTGGAATATCTAGTTGATTAATTACTTTTACATTATGGTTTGCTTGTATTTTTCAATCTAAACAAAAATATTTCCATATGCTCCTCTAATGAATCATCATCAGCTTGTGTCATTCAAAAAATGTCATATCTCTTATAGTTTATACCCTTACAATAGTCTTGGTATTTCATTAGAAAATTCTCATTCATTTCTTTCCAAGTAGAAATGGCATCCTTTCCAAGTCCCATGAACCATCTAAGTGATGTATCTTTAAGTGTTATTAGAAAATGTTTGATTTTTTGATCATCTTGATTATAATCATAGCTATGACATAAAATGTCAAACTCAAAATGAAATGTATTTGGATCCTCAGACAGTTTTCCTCTAAAGGTAGGGATGGTAGAGTGAGGAATATTCTTCATGGGTGCATTTTCATTAGAAGTAAGGATAGGAAATTTGAAATTAATATATTCATTGGTAGTGTTTTCTTCCTAGTGATCCCCTATGAATACTCTTTGTGTTGGTAGATGAGATATTTTTGTTACCTAATTCTCAAAATTCCTATCAACTCTTTGATTTCTTAGGGTGTATAAGATGGAGAATTTATCTTTTTCCTTAGGAATGTATGGATTTTTATACAATATGGATAGTGTGGAGGTTTTATAAGATTCTTCTAATGTCTTGGCAAAGATTTCTCTAAATTGGAAGATTATATTGGTCTAGTGTTTCTTCTAGGGGCAAGAATAGCTTTGAATGCCTCCTTAGCAACAAATTTGGGTGATGAAGGGAAGAAAACTTTAGATTCCTAAGTATGAGGTGATAAGGTGGAAATTATTATAGGTGGTGCCTATGGGTCTCTTCTAAGCATATAAACCTATTCAAGATCTCCAGATTGTGCTACCAGTCCAACCAAAATTTTTTTTTTTTCTACCTCTTTTATTGACAACTATGAGTGATCTTCTAGAATTCTTTCATGTTCCTCAATTAATGTAGGATAGATGTTGTAGCATGTTTTATGATTTAGGAAAAAATATTCCTATATAGTCTCCTTCACTGTACATAGGTCAACCAATTTTTTTTTTAAACTTTTTGCCCACCCTACCTACATAGGGTTAGTAATATGGGGTTTTTAAAATTTCCAATATCCTAATTACCAAAATGGAAATTTAAACTATGAAATAAAAAATATTTAATCTATAAAAATAACAAGCTTTGGGAAAATAATAAACATACAAAAATAATTGCTATCAATATTGAAGATTACAAGTGTGTGACAACATCCATGACAATGGAACCAAAAATGACTAGTAGATAATTCATAATTGCATCTAATTCTCTTGATCAAAATGAAAAAGGAGAGTAACCATGGATCTGTACCTTCTACCTCATTTAAATGTCAACCTAGGGACATATAATTGATAGAATTGTGCCATGTTATATACACATTCAATCTCTAATTTGACATTCTACTAATTATATCTACGATATTGAAGTGTAGTAAATGAAATACTTGAAATGAAATAGAAAAAAAGTATATTAAAATAAATTATTATGAGTGGAAGCTTCCCTAAATTAATCTAAGTAAGATTGTAAATCACATAATTTATAAAAGAACACACAATGGTTAAGGGAATCAACTAACATGCTTAACTAAACAAATGGGTTGGATTAAATTTTTAACCTTCTAAAGGGGCCCCTTCCTCCTTCCAAATATAGATTCAACCCTTCCTCTTACAAAACTAAATTAAACTCAAAATTACTCACTCATATTAATTAAAAGTGCACCAATGAATTACTGCATGAAGTTACAATAATAATTGTATAACACAATGTACTTCTAACAATATCTATTCAACATATACTATTTTCAATATCTGTCTCAACTCTACTGTTACATATGTATATACCATAGAAGAGATTATTTTATGCAAAAAAATATATACATTCTATTCTAAGATACATTCAAATTGGGATAACCAAAATTGGTTCCTTTCACTAAAGACATCCTTCATGTGAATCTTGTGACTTTGTTATAGGACAAAAAATGTTGTTTAATTCTTCAACCACTTCCTTATTGAGATATATAGAGGTTAGATTAATTTATGTGAGTCAGTTAGAAGAGAATCAAAATCTATTTATCTATGATTTTGGTCACGTAGTGGTTGTAGGATGGTCTGTGTAATGAGATTATTTTTTTTGCAGGATAATCTGTGTTATATACCTATTTCTCCAAAACATCTTGAAAACACATTTATAGAAAAATAATCCGAAAGAACTAGACAAACATCATATATTTAATTTCAATACATAATCATAACTATTCAAGATTTTGAAAACATAATGCTATATGGCTTATGAAAGTAGGAAATTGATATGGAAAAGTGTTTAAAAAGCATGGTAATCAAGTAGGATGAGTAAAATATATGGACACAATAACATGAAATTTATGGGGATCATCACCAAATATAGATTTCACCACTAGAATCTATAGATACCATGAGAAATACACATGGTCAACATGCATAATACATCACATAATATTGATCTCTAATATCATGAGAGTACATGTCATAATATGAATATATAAAGTAATTACATTAATTTAGCTATAATTGAAACAATTCTAAAGCCACTACCATTGAATTATAATAGAAAGTAATTACAACTCAATGATAAAATCAATAAAATATAATTTTCATATAGATACCTAGATCCTTGGAGTATGAGTTCCTCAGACACTTTAGTATCTATGGAAATCTCAAGTGTCATCTCAATATTAGTACTATTGTGGGGAGGGATAGCATTATTCTATAACTTTTCCACCAGCCATTGATCAACAATCTCTTACACTATCCCATCAGGGAATGGACCTCCCTTCATAGATGAGTAGATAGTGATGGTGTGAGAATCTAGATAGACTAGCAAGTACTTGTGTGTTGTATGTTCTAAACTAAACATGTAGTGTATCACATAAATACATTCTATTTTAATATATTGCATAAACATGTGAATCATACACATTAAATTATAATGTCTCACTAATCATACTTTGACCCACAGGTTTACAAATAATAAATGATGATGATCTATATCAATCAATTTCATCTACACTACTTGGTCGGACTACCTTCATCTAACATTGAAATGTCAGTAAGCCAATGAAGTATATCTCACTTCTTACTCTATATTAGGAATACAAATTGGCTAAATATAATTCAACAACAAGATTCATCAAATTACATCCTAATAGTAAATGCAATATACAACATGATACACATAAGAGTAATAACAACATACATTAAGTCTATCTAACATATACATGAATCTTTCATTACATTCTATTCCATACCAAAAATAATGATCATAAATATACCACCTAGGTAAATAAAAAAGTTAACAATATAATTTTCTTCTAGTTATCTACACCCTCTGACAACCCATATTACGATAGTCTAGTGTTTCAAGACTTAACTACCAATTTCCCACAATCAATCATATGAAGAAGTCTCACACACATGGAAACACAAACATTATACAAGTAATTATTTATAAAAAGTAAATCATCATTCGCATAGAGCACAATA
>JARHVA010004061.1:957500-995000 GCA_037957365.1 Torreya grandis
TTATTCTTTTTGATATATTTTTATGTTTTATTTTAATATTTTTAAATAAATTGATAATAAGTAATTATTTAATATAAATAATTGATAATAATAGGATAATATGACTAATTTAGGGTAGTTAAATATATTTATCATTAAATGTTAATTTCATAATTTCCAATTATCTAAATTTTAAATGTACTTTTGCCAATAATATTTCTACCATCATTTTTGACAAAACATGCCAAACATGTAATAATATCATGAAATTTTCTTATACTATCAAACCATATAATGTAATATTCCAAATAAAGTAATAAGCACACTAAATATAAACTGTCTTTAATGCATTTCTACCATGAACTAACTTATTTTGGTGTGTGCATGATTTCACCAGCTCTTTATAGACCTTTAACATCTCCATCTACACCACCCTCTCTGATGATGCTCTCTTTTTGGTATGTTCAAAGGATGAATTCTCTTGTGTCTACCTCACAACATGCAAGTCATTAGATCATATCACATGATAATCATAAAGCAATAATATATAACTGAAATAATACATTAATATGTGTAAGAATGTAAATGCATACATAAAATAGTTCATAATAACAAATAATGTATTTACATCTAACTAAAAAACATTATATTATCATAAAATAGCATAAATCTCAAGCTTAGTCAAAAATATATCCAAATCTGAATTTTTCAATAGTAGATATCCATAGATAATCTAGTAAGTTTGTTTGGTAGGGATTGGGATGTAACAAATGTGGTTAAGTCATGTCCAGAGGAGACATGCAAGTATTTCATCAAGGATCTCATGTGTTGTGAGCCATAATAAATACATATTATCAATTATGTTTTGATTTCTTACTTTGGAAATTATGATGCTTACATTTCAATTACATAATTTTGCTTTATAAAATTTGAATATGTCTATGAGATATATTGACTTAAATCATGTTAAATTATTTCTTCTAAGCTTATGAAATGTGAACTACTTATGCATATAACCATATGAAATTATCTAAGTGTATATTGATATTCCATGAATGATTATTTATGATTTATTGATTGAAATTTCCTAGTTTAGCTAAATTATGTAGCTTAAGCTATTAAGCTAGAGGAATTTGATGTGTGCACTGAGTGTGTAGGAATAGAAAAAGTTATAATGTAGGAAATATACTACACCAGGCATGGTTATATCACAAATAAATTTTAAACCTTCCTAAACCCATACTCAATTTTTGGTTACCTAGTCTACCACCAAGTAGACATAACATCTGATTGGTGGCTATGTTTTAATCCTAATTAGTGGAACTTTTCATTTCTTGACCTAAAAATCTTGTATCAAATGTCTAAAATGTCTAGTGGCTAATTAATGGATCTTCATTTGATTGCCTTAATATTCGGATCAAGTGGGAAAAGAGATAAGGGCATCTAGGAAGTAACCACAAGAACATCCAAAGCTATCATGTGCCTTAATAGAATATGAGAAATAACATCCCTTAATGAGGCATGGGTTAAAAAGTGAATAGTGGTTAGTTAATTCTAAGATATCTATATGTAGGAGTCAACCTCCTTTTATTTGAGAATTTTTTAAAATTTGAAAAGGAATTAGATTTAGCATAAGAGACGGAGAAGTAACAAATAGGATAGTCTATTTAGGAGAGCTAAGTATAGACAAGTGGAAGATAGTGCCTAAGCAGTCTAAAGGTTGATGGGTGGGACTCCTTATAACCTATGTTTTTTTATATTCATTTATAATGAAATTTTTATATTCTTTATTTGATCTTCTTGATTTTAGAGGAATAAGATGACTTGGTTTAATTTGCCTATTTTATTGTATGCCTATGGTTGAGCATTGGCCACCATGTAGTGCTTGCCTATTTGAGGGTCATGGAGAGGTTGTTTCTCCTTAGTTTGAATTAAATGATTCTAGTTCCTTGTTTTTTTATTTATTAAAGGATAATAAGACCAATTAGTTTATTCTTCTTGTCACACCATGGTTATACATTGGCAACCATGTAGTTATTTACCTAATTAAGTCATGGGAGAGGTTGTGTTCCTCCTTGCTTGACTTGAATGTTTTATCTTTTACTTGAAGTTAATAATTTTTTTTTGAGATAGTGTAGTGGTTTCTTATGAGTATAATATTCATGATGGAAGAGTGACAAGCCTTTTTGTGTTGGGCATGGTGGTAGAATGTTTGACCCTCCTATGAATGTCATGCTATAAGTTGTTAATATCTCTCATGATAAGGCACAATGGTAGATTTATTAAACCTCCCATGACTATTGGAAGGAGTATATAAAGTGAGATATAATTTTACTAATCCAATCTTTCAATGATCCTATTTATGTTATAATTTCTTGTCTACTAATATTACATTCATGAATGTTTTGCTTCACTTGAATGATCATTTGAATACTTGTTTACTTGTATTTGAGATGAGGAGTCCCCATGGGTAAAAATGGGAATTCAGATTGTATGGTGGGCATGGTATTCCCTTTTGTTAAGATACCCTTACCTAGATATCCACCCTTGACCTTAACAAGTGATATAAACATGCTCAAAGCTAGGAGTCTCAAGCTTGGGCATGTCTAGAATAACAACTCGATGATGACAAAATTGTTGGTGGTGAGCCTTTCTTCCAATGGCCAAAAGGTGTTTGGGATTCAATGTGGAATAAAATAGAATAATGTTTGGTTCTTCTACACTTGATCAGACTAAAATAAGTATATCTCACTTATGATAAAAGATGAATGTATCTATAGTATTAATAATATTATAGCAACCATCCTACTTATAATATTATGGTTTAAAATTGAGTTGGAAAATATTTTAATTATGGATTAAGACATGTGTTTTCCATTATTGAGATATTAGTGTTAATCTAAGATGTAATTATTATGAATTATTGATTTATAGTATCTTATAAAAAGTCATGTATGTACCAAAGTCTCTAGCCTATGAAGAACTTTCAAATAAATAAAAATATTGATTCCATTTTTTCTATCTTTGTCATGGATTATGGGTATTTCAAGAAATGTGCATTTATGTGGGTATATAAATGAGAAGAGTTAATGGAACTAAATCTAAAAATGAGTGAAACTTAGATAAATAACTATGATATTGTTATTGGGAATAACAATCCAGTTTGTTGATATGAATAAATTTTTTATGTTTTATGCTACAAGTATGACAAATCATGAATAAAGACTTATGTGTTATTTTTGTTGAACCCTTTTATAAGATTATCCATCTCTAAATATGGTGATTTGTATTCAAACCCTTGGGGAGGAGTCATTTTTTAAACTAAGGATCCTTAGGCTTTATGGTTTTTATAATAAAAGATAGGGAGTTAGTTGATTATATCTCTACTAAGATATGGATTGTTATTTGTAAAAAAATAGAAATAATTCATAGAACCTTTGATGTTGTTGTGGATCAAATGGATATCTTGTGAATGAGCCCCCTAGGCTTTTATAGTTAAGTTGTTGCATGTTTTATGGCTTCCCAACAACTAGGTCATTCAATTAAATAGATGACATTTTATTAATCCTAGATCTTTAGCATGGTTTTTAGTGATCCATTCCTTTAGATACACTGGCATGAAAATTTGCCTTGTGCTCATTTGATAAATCAATTGAACTAATGATTTTATTGGTTTAGAATCATGTTCTTTAGTTTAAGTAAGTTTTTACTTCTTTTTAGACATGATAATATCAATATAGGCATGTATGTTTTACCTTGTGTTTCTAGTTATAGATCCATGTATGTGTTTTTATTCAGATCAATCCTTCACAAGATATCAAGATTTTGATGGATTTTTGCCTTAGTAATTCTCCTTCTCAACTAATTTGATGTCTTTCTTTAGCCACTTTTTCTTTGAAAATTTTTCCTATTTTTCCGTAGCCAAATTTTGGGATTTTTTAAAGTTGGTAGGATGATACCATGTGGCATCATCCTACCATCCTAAAGGATTATACAAAAGGCTAAGCCTTTAATATGCCAAATTTTTGTAGAAATACCAAGTGGTAGCTTCTAGGATCACAAAATTTTAGAGGGAATAAGTCATTAGGGTTAATACCCTAGTACTTCCATGTTTTGCATATCTGAGTATGTCATTGTCTCAAAGGATTATGCCTTTGAGTTTGGGCCCCTTTCTACATTGATTTTGCCTTAGTTTATTTTTGTGAATTTGACTAGTGGTTTAAAAAAATACATTTCACCATCCTACTAACCTAGGAGTGATGTCAGCATGGTGGGATGTAAGGCTAGTGTCAAGCTAGCATGAAAATGATATGTTTCAACATGACATCATCCTAAAAACTTTAAAACTTAGAGATGACCATACAATGCACTCAAAAATATTGATGTATGGAAGGATTAGCCAATGGGGGATAATACCCCATTACCTCATAGTTTTTGATGATATAGGGAGTTACTAGGTGGTAATGCCTGATGTACCAAAAATGTAGGATTGAGAAGACTTGAGGTAGATACATAAAATCCACTAACTTAAGAAATCACTGAGTATGAAGTTGATGGTTATCTTCACATCATTAATTTAACTCCTCTTTGGTACAATATTATGAAATAATCCTAAGTGCTATCCAAACTAATATAGACTATGGGATTCTAAATTATTGGTTGAATTTTTTAAAGTCTCATACTAGTTGTAGATATGTTTTGTGTAATTATATGGATATGGGTATTTATCCATGATCACAAGTTTTATGTTTGGTATATTTTTGTGTTATTCCTATCTTTTAGGAGAAAAAAATGGGTATGACATAAATATAGACATTTGGTCCTTTGTTCCATATAGCTTTTTATCATCTACTTCCATCCATATGGATGAATAATGTTTGAGTTGGTGTTTCAATGCTTCAATATCAAATTGTATCCATAAAATTAGTAGAACTCATAATAGAATATGCATAAGGAGGAAAAATGCATGATTATGAAGGAATTAGTATTATTTATAAAATGCTTATGTTATCTATAAATTATGAAGGTCCTTTAGTCACTGGAGAGCTTGAATTCATAGAGTGCTCAAGATAACAAGAAGGTAATATAATCAAACTATTATTTACAAATGAAATATGCCACTTAAATTTGTTGGATTGAATAATTAAATACATTGTATTGCTAATTCATGGAAATTAATTACAAACAACATATTTTACTTCACTACCCACTTGTTTAAATTTTATATTATTAGCCTTTAGCATATTTTTATTTCCATGTGGCATCCTTTTTCTACCTATAGGTGTCTTAGCATCTTAACTTTAAATATGTCATCTTTTTGGGCCTCAAGAGCTTGATTTTGATGATATGTGTTAGATTAAAACTATTCAACTTGTTTAGATACACATAGTGACACATCGCTCATCTAATAATGTCAAACCCTATTTTTTTTACCTTACCTTTTTGGATATGGGTTCTTGAGATGATGATAATGGTAAAATATTAGGGATTCACTTACCCTAGCTTTGAAATTATTTATAGCCATGTGAAGACCACATATTAGTATGATTTCAACACATGGAGTAATATCACTTCACCTGAGAGGTTGATGAGTTCCATCTGTGTACCTTTTTATGTCATACTATGGGTTGTTGGTATGATGACACATGGATGGACCATGTTAATTTTGTCTTTAAATTTATACTATGCTTTGATAGGTCATGGGTAACTAGTATTATGACAAATAGATGGACCACACTAAACCATATAATATAATATGTATTATGATCATATATGATATAGGTCCCCAATATGGTGACATGTAAATCAATCTCATTACATCATTGGGTAGTTAACTTTGAAAACTATGTACAAATTTCTTAGTCATGGTTTAGTGTGATTGTGACACATGGAAATTTTTGATGATCTATATAAATATCAAAACTAGGAATATGTATAATCATTGAAGTACATGCGAGTTACCAAGATGAATACACATGACATGATCTCACTTGCTCAGGTGCTTAGATGCCCCTATAGACTACAACTTGGACCTGTAGACCATGGATGAGTAATATTGTGATGTATGGGTGACTATTACATACTTAATGGAAATTTAGAATTAAAACTTTATAGATCATGAATTATTAAGCTAGATGAGGATGTGTGTCAATATCTCATAATGTCAAGGCTAGCCTACACATTTAGACATAAAAATGACCTCAAATAAGACATTAGCTTAGCTGATTAGTAAAATTAATCATAATCTAAGTTCATTAAGCCTAATTATTAATACAAAGGGCATAAAAGACTTGTAAAATATTTTGATTGAATAAAATTTAATCCATTCAATAGTCAGATTTCCAAAATTTAAAATCTAAGGTGCATGATATCCATACCAAAACATCATTTAGCCCAAATTCAACATGATATAAAAGATGTAAATCAACATTGGAGAACCTTGAAATTGTAAAAAGTCTTTCTTATATATTTTTGCAATGGAATTGAATAGTTATTCATAAAGTAAAGTCCTTTTCATTTGATTCAAACTTCAATATGCAATACAAAATATATGTGCATGAAAATTTTGAATTATACTTGGGTCTTCATCTAAAAATTATGAAGGTCAGGTGTGTTGGTCGCAAGAAATGGTGACTTGATTGGGAGATACTCTAAAGTACTTAAGAAGCTATAATATTATTATAATCATACATAACTTCAAATTTTAAAAATAATTAAATAAACTATAATATTAAAATAATCTCTAAATACAATCATGAAACATACTAACCCATCTCAATCTTAAGATTTTGTGTGATCTTATGAAGATTCATTCCTCCTTGTTATGAGTGTTTTATTAAATAGTTAGGAAAAGTTAAAGATTGTATTAATTTTATTTTTGTAAAGTATTGATCTTTTAATTAAAAAGCAAGGGAATTCAGTCACTGCTCTATTGTCATCCAATCATCCATAGCCTTGACAGAGATACTATCGGAGTTGTTGCCAGAATCTGGATAATGCAAATGCAATGGAGATGTGATCACACAAGATGAAGCTAGTACACATCACATAAATGCTAAAGCAATTTGAAATTATACAAGAAGATAAATTACACAAGAAAAATAGGAGAAAATCCAATATCTGATTAACATGAGATGGCCAAAGTGAAGAATAGATATAGGAGAGCACGTAAGTAACTCCTCCACAAAAGGTGGTCAAGGCACCCCAAGAATAAACTGTAACTCCTCCATGAAAGGTGGTGAAAAGGTGCTAATAATAGAGAAGTAACTCCCATAAAGGAGTTACTTATGACATTCTTATGACACCTATGACACATCTAGGACACACATCTCCAAATAAGCTAGCCTATCCCACTAATGTAGGAAAACTCCAAGTATGCACAAATATAATTTCCCTAATTAAATAATAGGGAAAAATAAAAACCTACACTAATACCCCCCATAAGAGTAGCTTAGGTGGGTAGTGTGGAAATATAAAATGGGTCTCAACAACTAGGCCTGATGAGGTACCCATGTACAAATGTAATATCTCACAAAATAGAGAAAAGGAGAAAACCCGTAGGAAAAAACTCCCCCCCCCCAAAAAAAAGAGAGAAATAAAAGAAATGAAGAGGCTAGAAGGCCCCCTGAAGATGATGCAACTACAGATGTAGACCACACCCCAAGAAGAGATCGTAGATGAATGAGCTTACTCTTGGTGAAAGGTTTGGTGAAGATGTTTGTAACCTACTCTAAAGACTAGCAAAATATCAAGTCAATGACCTAACTATGAATAAGCTCCTAAATGAAATGCATGTGAATCTCTATGTGCTTGGTTTGTTGGTGATGAATTGGATTCATACAAATCTGAATGGTACTCTGGTTGTCACAATAAATGATGGTGGGCTACTTGATAGGAATGCCAAACTTAGAAAGAATCCCCTAAAGCAAAATAGCCTCAGTAGCTACATTAATAACTCCCCTATACTCTACCTCTATGGATGATATTAGTAATAGTATTCTACTTCTTGCTAGACCAACTGATAGGACCAAAACCTAGAGATAAATTGTAACTAGAAGTGGACTTATGAGTTTGTGAATTGCCAGCCCAGTCTGAATCTGTATATCCAACCAAGTCAACCTCTATGCCAAATCTATAATGAATCCCATATCTATGTGAACCTTGTATGTAATGCAAGATCCTCTTAGTTGCTTTCCAATGTAGCTCATGAGGTTCCTACATAAATTTGGAGACAAGTCCCACTGTATATGATATGTCAAGCCTAGTGTGATTCAAGTAGATGAGACTACCAACAAGTTGTCAATACTGAGTGGCATCAACCAATGGTGAAGAATAATCAGCCTCAAGCCTAGATCCTGATAGAAAGGGAGTCAAAGATGGCTTGAAAATAGCCATGTGAAACTGAGCCAATAATTCAAGAGCATACTTAAGCTATGCAAGAGAAATCCCTTAATCTAACTGTGAGATCTCGATGCCAAGGAAGTAGCGCAACAAACCCGAGTCTGTCATGTCAAATATATCCTTGAGAGATTCCTTCACCACTATAATAGTTGATGAAGAACTCTTGGTGATAAAAAGGTCATCAACATATAGAACTAAAATTAGGAGTGAATCATCCTATCATAAGAAGTAGACATTGGGGTCAGAATGGCACCTAGTGAAACCCACTGTGAGAAGGAAGGAATCCATCTTAGCATACAAAGCTTGAGGGGCCTATTTGAGGCCATAGATAGATTTCCTAGGTCTGCATACTAAGGAAGAATCTTGAACAAATCTTGGTGGTTGCTCCATGTAGATCTCCTCCTCTAGGTCTCTATGAAGAAAGGCACTCTTCACATCCATCTAGTGCACATCCCAACCATGTGCTATGGCAATAGCCAAGGTGAGTCGAATATAATTCATCTTTGCAATGAGTGCAAAGGTCTCTGAGTAGTCAATGCCTACCACTTGTGAGAAACCCTTGGCAACCAATCATGCCTTATACTTATCAACTGACCCATCTACTACAAACTTGGTCTGATATATCCACCTACATCAAACCATCTTTCTTCCCTTAGGAAGTGAATTCAAGTCCCAAGTGTGATTTTTTTATTAAGGAAGAATATTCTTCCTCCATAGCATTATCCCACTTAGGTACCCCTAATGCCTCTTGAAAGGTGTGTGGATCTAAAATTAAAGTAAAGAAGGCATGTGGATCTCTCTAAAACCCCCCCTAGTATGTCTATCATCTGCGGGATCTCCTTCCCAAGTGCCAACACTCTCAAGTGTCTATCTAGCCCAAAGTGGCCCAAAAGTGGGTGAGTCAAGTGCTAACTCCTCATCCTTTGACTGACTAGAGGTGAATGACTCTACATCACTATCCTCACTGTCTAAACTCGAAGAGGAAGAAGAAGATGTCTCTAGCTCAAGAACCTACAGTGGTTGATCTAAATCTGATGAGGAATCATCATGAAGAAGTAGATCTAATGAGGGATAAGAAGTGTCAAGTGTTGAGTCTCTATGACTCTCCTAAAAGTGGACACTTCTCTTAATGAACAACTCATGAGTAACTGGATCTAGAAGATGATACCCCTTAATACCATCTGGATATCCTATAAAGATGCAAGGCTTAGACTGATGTTTCATAGCTCTACATTTCTTCTTTAGTATGAGGGCCATGGCTGGGGATTCAAAAACCCTAAGGTGCTCAACATTAGGTTTCCTTTTATGCCAAGCTTCAAAGGGTGTTATCCCTTTCAAAGCTTTGTGAGGAACCCTATTTTGAATGTAGCAAGCACAATTAATGGCTTCGGCCCAGTATTGTGGTGCTAAGGATTTGGAGTGAATCATATAGCTACCCATCTCTTTTAAGAACCTATTTTTGTGTTCTACAACCCCATCCTATGAAGGACTGTAAGTGACTGTGCACTTCAAATCAATCCCCTCTATGGTGTAAAATTGCTCAAACCTATTGTTGACAAACTACCCTCCATTATTAGTTCAAAGAACCTTGATGGGTTTCTCACTCTGTTTCTCAATAAGAGCCTTAAAGTCTAGAAAATTTTCAAACACTTTAGACTTTTGTTTGAGAAAATATATCCAAGTGTACTAAGAGAAATCATCAATGAAAGTGAGTATGTACTTGGCCCTTGTGAAAGATGGTTTGGAAAAGGGTCCCGATACATCACTGTGGACTAACTCCAAAGGTTGTGAAGCCCTCCAAGCTTTGCCTTTGTCAAATTTTTCTTTGGGATGCTTCCCAAGGGAGCACCTCTCACAAAGTCCTTTTGAGAATTAGACACGATGCAAGCCAATGACCATGTCATGTTTGCAAAGTTTCTTAAGGTAGTGGTAGTTAAGGTGCCCAAACTGCTCATGGCATTTAACTCCATCTGAATGAGTTAGCAATGCTATTGGAGAAGAATCAAGTGCAAAATGTGAGAAGGTGTATAACCTTGCTTGGTGATCTACCCTACCCACTGCCACTATACTATCATTATGTAACTCCCCAATAGCCATTGAATCTGGTGAAAACTCAACTCTCATGCCCTAACCAATGTGAGTGATTTGGTACACTAATAGGAGATTGGTTGAAAGAGAAGGAACACTTAGAACATTATTGAATGTTCCTCTTTCCATTTCAACTAACCCTTTCCCTATAATATAAACTAATGTGTCATCACCCAAACTAATTAAAGTCATGCTACAAGGCTCTAAAGATGAAAAATCAACTAGGGAAGATCCCATGTGGTGAGAAGCACCTAAGTCAATGACCCATGAAGATGAAGAAGTAGCAGTAGCTACAATGGCCTTGCCCTTTTCTCTCTCCTTACCCCTACATTTTGCTTTAGTAGAATCTTGTTTAGATGAATTCTGCTTGATGGACTCAGGAACACCTATGTTGTGCTTCTCTAAAAGATGAGTTAGGTGATCTATTTGTTTTTTCATGCATTTGTGTTCATCATGCCCTATCTTTTTACAATAGGCACACTTAACCTTTTCCTTCTTAGGTTTAGCATTGGAGGATGAAGACTCAGTGTTGTTTTTGGTAGGATTGTTGTTTTCTTTCTTCTTCTCCTGGTCCTTATTCTTTTTCTTCTTCTCCTTTGTTAAAGTCTTATACTTACCATTTCTAGCTATCAAAGCTTGGGGTTGAGTAGACTTCATTGTGCCCATTTGAATTAGCTTATCTTTCTCCCTAGTCAAGTCAGTAATGAATGAGTCCAAAGAAGGCATTTTCCATGTGGTGCCAAGGGCACTTTTTGTGGCATAGAAAGTGGAGACAAAGACTGAATAACTTGGACCTAACTTTGTGAGAATAGAAAGGATGATTTAATCATCTTTTTTCTCTATCCTGGATTCTTTCAATTGTAATTTAAGGGCCTTAAACTTAGTGAATAAGTCCTATAGGGTGTCAAAGTTGTTAGGACTTAGACTTATGAGTTCATTTTTGAGCTCATGACCTCTCATTTCATCAAGCTTCCCAAATAAGAGTTCTAAGGTGTCTCATATGTCTTTGGGAGTCTTGGTAGTTTCTAAATGAAAGAGAAGTTTTGGAGACATGGACAAGCTCAGTAATCCATAAGATTCATCACTACGATTGTACCACTTGACCTTTTTAGCATTAGTTTTAGGTTCTACTTCAATACCCATGGTGATCCTACACAACACTTTGCTTCTAAGAATGATTGAAATTTTAACCTTCCATTCATGATAGTGGAAGGGTGTTAGGGGTTTAAGTTGAAAATAATCTATTCTAATCTAAATTTAGGTGATGTTGTGTTGATTTCAAGTTGTGAATTTATGCAGAAAGGAGAATGAAAGCAAAGATTTGCAAGTTGTGAAAAGTAAACACACCCCCCCAAAATGTTGAGCCCCCCCAAATATGCAAGTGCATGTTCAAAAGATGTTAGGATCAGCCGAGAATGCGTCTTAGAGTAATTATTTCAAGACTTTAAGTAAACAGGACATCAGACTCAGCCAAAAATGCATCTCAAGAGACCCAAATTTTAGGCACTTTATAAACTAGTGCATTTTTAACAAATAACAAGCCTACAATATGGAGAATTGAAATACAAGCACTTTTTTGAAAAAAAGGCACCTGAATTAGAGTTACCATTCGCAAGATATTAAAGATTCAATTTTTTTGTAAACTAGTGTTTTTGCAAAAAAAAGCACTAAAAATTTAAAGCAAGCCTATTTTGAGAGAGAAAGCGGCCTTCCAACCACTCATTAGATTCATCATAGAGTGAGGAATCTAAAGGAGGTATTTTTGAGGGGGAATTGGCCTTCTACCAACCCGGGCCTCACCCTTTGTCTTTGACAGGCGAAGATACAAGTTTAAATTTAAACCCCCAAAATTTCAAATTGTCTAAAATACTTCATATTTAATCAAATTGACTGATTTTTTTTGACAAGTCACTTTTAACCAAAAAAATAAAGTAAAAGATAGAATGAAGTGGATGGCCAAGTATTTAATGGCCCACATGGGATGCCAAACAAGGAAGGGGCGCCATTTTCAAAAAAATAAGCTGACAAAATCCTCTTACCAAAAAAAAGTGCAATTTTGATTTTGCTAGGCAAAAAAAATATTGAATCTGCAGACCTGATAGATCTCAATGCATAGCAGGGAAGAGATAAAGTTTATGCAGGAAAAAAAAGATGCCAAGTTGCTAGAAAAGTATGCCAAGCTGTTGGAAAAGGATGCCAGGCTATTGGAAATGGATGCCAAGCTGCTGGAAAAGGATACCAAGCTACTGGAAAAGGATGCCAAGCTACTGGAAATGGAAACCAAGCTACTAGAAAAGGATGCCAAGCTACTGATATTTCCATAATTTGCCTTGTAGCCACAATAGATCTATACAAGATGTCTTGGCAAATTTTAACTTAGATATCTAAAGGGAGATCTGAATGAAACTCAACAAAAGTAATTTTTTAACAGATTTTTGTATGGATTTTCATGAGTTTATGAGAAAATCTACCAAAACTCTCAAATTCAACTGAGTTAAACAAAAAAACTACTAAGAAAGCAAAGTAATAATTTTAGAATAAACTACTAGCATAACTAGACACATGATTACCGAGGTGGCTCTGATACTATATTAGAGTTGTTGCTAGAATCTAGATAATGCAAATGAAATGGAGATGTGATCACATGAGATGAAGCTAGTGCACATCACATATATGCTAAAGCAATTTAAAATTATACAAGAAGATAAATTGCACAAGACAAATAGGAGAAAATCCAATATCTGATTAACATGAGATGGCCAAAGTGAAAAATACATATAGGAGAGCACGTAAGTAACTCCTCCACAAAAGGCTGTCAAGGCACCCAAAGAATAGACTGTAACTCCTCCATGAAAGGTGGTGACAAGGTGCTAAGAATAGAGAAGTAACTCCCATAAAGGAGTTACTTATGACATTCTTATGACACCTATGACACATCTATGACACACATCTCCACATAAGCTAGCCTATCCCACTAATGTAGGAAAACTCCAAGTATGCAAAAATATAATTTCCCTAATTAAATAATAGGGAAAAATAAAAAACTACACTAATAGATACCTTTGATTCCACTCTTAACATTGATCTATTATCAACCATGTATCCATAGTCCTAATAGGGATAATGGAATCACCCCTATCCCATGAGTTTTCTTATTTAAAATCTCTTATAATAAAGGTTGGGAACCACCATTGTTTTGGTTTATAGGAATAAAATTTACCTTAAATCAAATATTCATTATTTAACCTCATTCAATGTGTATTATTTCTCAAACAAGTCTTAAATGTGTTTTTGTGCAATTCATATTTTAGAATGAGAAGTCTTTCTAAAAATTTACATGAAAACACCATAAAAAAATTCAATACTTTGGTAAACTTATCCACTTTCAAATAAAACATTTTACCGAAGTATGACAAATACCTTGATCTAAGAACCATAAGTACATTGAGAATATTCTACATAGATACCATTTGAATGTAATTTTGGCCTTGACCCCTTTCATTAGGAAAATCTTGGTGAAATCAAAAAAATCATTAGATCATTTTTTTATTTAAACAAACTAATCTATGAAATCAAAATAACTACTCTAGAAAGAAATAAATGTAGAGGTGGAAATCTAATATAGGAAAGCTAGAAATATAATTTAATAGATCTATAAATCTATTCTATGCTTATCACTAAAGGATAATTCAATCATTTATAAGAATTTATAGATAGATTATCCATGAAAATCATTTTTTTCAAAATATACCCTTCAATGAAAAAGTAATATCGTTACCTTGGAGGTCATTTAAGTGAAAAACATTATTACCTAGAATCTCAAATATTTGATATGAATCAATCCATAAAGACAAAAAATTATCATGATTTACTTTATTTTCATGTGCCTTATTCCTTAAAATCACTAAGTCTAAAATATTTAAAGCCTTGATTTTTGACCTTTTATCAAACCAACTCTTGATAATGTCGTAGTCTTGCTAAAGATATGCAAAGCCTCAGTTCGTGCATCTTCTATTTTGACTATGTTTAATAACCTTGAATTAACTATTTCATCATATCCCATATACTCCTAATTGAATTTATACATTGGAAGTTTTAGAGTAATTATAAACACTTTCTACTATCCATATACTAAAAATAAATTTGAAGCCTTGAGGGCTTGCTTATTCCTAGTTTTATCTGCTTATAGTGCATATTTTAACAATAGATGACAATCTCTTGGTTTGTCTTATGATAGTTTCTTGATGTCATCTAAAAAAATATTGTTATTTAAATCATCTACTCCATTCCATTTTGGATATTAATTTGAAGAAAATTTGATAGCAATTTCATTATTATAGGCACACTTAGCACACTATACAGATAGCAATAATTTATGTCCTATTGAGGAATTCAAGTTAATTAGTATAAAAAAATTAAGACCCCATTGACCAACAGGGTATCATTTGATCACATGATGTAGTGGCATGGGTGTGTTTACTTTCATATTCTCAAAAAATAGACATTCATGACATTCATGGCATGATTATGAGCATCATTGATAATATTAGGCCAATATATCTTAGATCCTCAAGATCTTGTGAGCTATAACATCTCCTAAAGGATTTCCACTACCTATATTTTGATGTAAATTATCTAGGATACTTGTAGCTTATTCTCTTTATACACACCTAAAATAAATTCCATCATAATTTTTCTATACAAGAATACCTTTTTAACCATGTAATGAGATGATTTGATCATGAGTGCTCATATTTTATCCTTATTTACTTTTAAAGGGCACACACCTATGAATAGGTAGTGGATAATGTGGGTATACCAATAACCTATGGCTACTTTTATTTCATTAATTTATTTGATGTGAATACATGAATATATTTTAATCATTATTTGGATGATCCCTTAGCCTTGTACCATCTTGGTGGGTTCAAGATCAAACTCTTTTAATTTAGTCATCCATTTACCTCTTCTTTTGCCTAATTTATTCTGACCAAGCATGAACTTTACAACTACATATATAATGATGGAATATGTCTTATTTATGAGAATATAGTGTCTAAATTTATTAATTTATTTAAATAGGAAATACGTCTACTTATCTATAATTAAATATTTCAACTCCACATATTTCAAATTAGTAATCATGAGGGCAAATAGGTGTTCACTATCATCTAAATCTTGTGTGATCATTACTTCTATAGTGTGTTCTAAAGAAAATTAATACATAAATAAATATTTAGTAAAATCAAGTCTAATCAAAACTAGAGCTTGAATGATTTCAGCCTTGATATATTGAAAAGTCTTCTTGGCTTTAGTTTTCCATTCTATTTTGGCATCTTTCTTCAGTATCACTTTCATTGGCTTGAAAATCTCTATAAGTCTAGAAATAAAATTCTGTATAAAGTTTATATTTCTAAATAAAGACTTATTTTCTTTCCTACTATTAGGATGGTTTATCTTTGAAATGTCCTAGACTCATTTTGGATCAATGGAAATCCAATATTTGGTAATTTTTTGGCCTAGTAATTTACCTTATGTAACTCTAAAGATGTTATTATTTGGATTTAGTGATACTCCATACTTTTTTCAAGTGATTCACATTGTCATCTTTGTTCTCTAAAAACACAATGAGATCAATCATGTAAATGATGATGCATTTTATAATGACTCCTTGAAAGGTTGAGTCCATGACATGTTATAAATTTTATCCTACATTAATTAAGATATATGGTATCCTCTTTTATACAAAATTACCCCACTTGGTGGTAAAATTAGTCTTCATTTGATCCTCTCTTCCTAATAATACCTAATTATATCATAATAAACCATCAAAAAAGGATATCATATTAGATATACTAACCATATAGATTACTTCATATAAGGAGGGCAAAGGATAGTTATCCTCTAGAAACCTAAGTGGGATACCTAATTAGGAATATAATTTTATCATCTAGTAACTTCTAAAATTTAGTCTAAATGAGGGGATCTAGAATTGGATTCATTGACCTTTGACATTTCCTAAAAGTCTTGTTTCCTTGATTCAAAGGAATGGTATGTGTAATTACTTTGGCATCAAATATTTTTAGATCTTCATAGGTCCAAACCATCACATCCTTATATTTTTTCAAAAATTTCCTTAGTCTTTATTTTTCACTCTTAGAATAACTCAAGACAATGTTTACACACTAAAAATGCTTCATCATTTCCCATATTTTATTTCATAAAGTTAGATTCACTTATTATTTTCTTTTTCTATTTATTAACTTATGGATCCATGCCAAAATACCTTTACAATGATACTATTCCCATAGATATTTGATTCTCTTTAAGCTATAAGATACCATAATCTCCCAAGTCTTATGTGTTCATATGCTTAAAATCCTTTTCATCTTTTATTTGAGATTCAAAGGATACATAATTGTTCATAAATTATATAATATTTTAATAATCATCAAATAGATAGAATTTATACACATTGTTTAAGACTAAGGGATAATGAACCAACTCCAAACAAAATGAATTTATATTCTTGGAGTGGTGGTGCCAAATTGGTAGCTAAAGTATATAACAATTCTGTTATATAATTTCCTTCCCTTGGAATAGCCTTGATATTGAATGTCTTAAATGACTAAATCAGATCCTAGGACATGTGCTTATACCTTTTGAGTATGATATTTTCACTAATATTTAATTTTAATATGGTTGACAACTAGATCTGGGTCTCCAAGTATCAATAACTATTTCACATTGTGTTTCAATTCAAACTATAGGTATGATTAGAGATTCATACTCAACTCAATTATTGGTGTAGGGGAACTATAAATTATATGAAATGAGATATTTTATCCCATATATGTTAGTCAAGAATATTTTTAAACCAAAACCTTATTTAGATCTAGATCTTTCAAAATGAAGAGTCCATAATTATGAAGGAACTTAAAATTCTTGTTCATGAGATTCATGTTTTATAGTAAATGTGTAAACACCTACATGTGAAGATGTCAATTTGAAATTATAATTCTTGGTGTTATATTTCATAATCAAGCACATTATTTTGGATCTTGGTCAACTCAAATATGATTGGATACTCACTTATAGGGTAGCCACATGTGTGAGAAATCCATTGCCATGCATCCATTCAATGTCTTTGACCGATCATGACTTAGTAGTAATACATAAGCCTCAATAATGTCAACAACTAGTGTGTGTGTGTGTGTATATATATATATGTATGTATATATATATATATATGTATGTATATATATATATACATATATATATATATACATATATATATATACATACATATATATATACATATATATGTGTATATATATATATATATATATATGTATACACACACACAAATACACACACACACACACACACAAATAGACACATGGATTCAAAATAATTCCCTAATAATTGGGACTGTAGTCTTGTCCAGATACAAAACTACCCTTTTGTATTTTTTGGAGTCAACCATAACTTGTTACAAATAGATGTAGGAGTGACATTATCTGAAATGCCTGAGTCTAGAAAATAGTTATACACATTCTTACTAAATGTTCTTACAGTTAATGAAAAAGGTGGCACCTCAGATTTATGTCAATGAATAACCATGTTAGTATATGTCACTTTGGATTTATCATTGTATGCTTTACTAGTTGGTGCTTTCAACGACTCTATTTTCTTAGTAATCTAATATAGATCATGAAGAGTGATAGTCACCTTAATTTTATTCATATCATAAACTATGTTATACTCATTTTTCATTCTATGAATGAAGAACATGTTGCTAATATTTTACCTTGGGAAGGGGTAGGTTATTATTAGCTTTTATATTGGAGGAATAACTACACTATTATTTGTAGGAATGGAATTAATGAGAGTCTATTCACATCTACATCTTAGATTATAATTATTCCTTTGAAGTTGATGGAAACATGAATCTCATCTATACTCTCTTCTGACTCATTCTCACCCTTAACTACGAATGTGAATTCATATGCCTCAAACATTATTATAATACTAGAGGGATTTTAAGCAATGGAGGAAGATGGATCTAACTAATTTGGATAAACTTCATACCTTTCCATTTCCTTATTGAATATTATAAAAATAGTGCATAACTCTATATAGTCCAACACATCATGATGTGTATCATTGTGAACTTGACACCAATTAGGTAGTGTTACTTCTTATATATTTATTTTAGGCATCTCATTAAGAGGATACTATTATACATTATTTATAGATATATATAAAGGAATATTATACCTATGGAATACAAAGTTCTAATTGGTATTTTCCCTCAAGGTGTTTCCATTTCACTTCTACATCCTTGGGAACTCATTTCTTAGCTTTTATACCATCCAATGCATAACATCTATTATTTATTTTATAGAATTAGTAGTGATTTTTTGGTATCAATATTAATTTATATCAAGGCCTAGTCCTAATTTCATTGATCGGGTTGTAGACATAAGATTATCTAGGAAAATTGAGGATTTGGTTAGGGGTGGAGCATGGGCCAAAGGTAATTTTGTATACATTTGGTTTTGATTATGAGTCATAATGTTATGATTATCACTTGGAAAATTATTGATGGATATGAAGTTAGGACTAATATTGGCATAGAGATTTAACTACTTGTCAATATTGATAGCTTCAATATAGGCTATAAATTGTGAAGTAATATTCGGTGTTATGTGGAAGAAGAAAAATATCATAGAGTTGAAGGTGTCCTTTTACATCTCAAGGGATAACACAACATAGGTTCTATAGTCATCTTAAACTAGGCTATACATCTTTTATAATTTTGTATTAAAGGTTTTGATTGGCTTGTTAGGTTCCCTTTTCATGATTTAAAAATGATTATATATGACACTTGGGCTAGTGACTTGTCCAAATTATGCCAAAAATGTGTCTTGACACTAGTTTTAAGAGGTAATTAAATCCTTTACGATATTAAGGATCTATTCATAAGAAACATCCTACAATGTAAAGTAAAAAAAGTCTACATGTTGCATCTTCATGAGTTATGTTTAATATTCTTAAGGTAGTATTGAAATAATTTATATGATATTATATAGTCCTTCATCTTGAGGGAAAGAGGAAAGAAGATAATTTTTAGGTTCCTAGGAAATCATGGAAAGCTCTAGGTATAATAATAGAAAAACTAGCTAACCTGGTTAGGACCATTTTAGATGGAGGAACTTGACCTCTTATGTTTAGGGAATAATATTAAGTCTAGGGTCCCCTTAAGGTTCCTCTATCTAACCCAAGTCTTTTATGGATCTGAAAAGGCAAGACTAGTAGACTAGTGTTAGAGTTAGACCTTATTAATATTTTGGTTATATCTAATATAACTCAAGTGATATTTCTTAAGGAAAAAAAAGTCCCTCCTTTTAGTTCTAAATAAAATTATATTGATGTGGGATTTATTCACACCATATAATCCTATGAGGTATCCTATAAGATTTTGGTATCAATGCAAAAACTTCATTCCAATGCATGAGTTGTGGGGCATTTAGTTTTGTAAATAACCTGGGGGTGGAATAATGATGAGAAATGGGTTATTTACTTTAGATAGTTAAGATGTATGGATTCTAAAATAAACTAAATTATATTTGATATGGCTAGGTGGATTCTAACCTAAGGTGGACTGGATCAAAAAATATAAAATTGAGGGAAGGTTAAAATAGAAAAGAGGGTTTGTGAACAAAATATAGTTGAAACCCTTATAAAATGGAGTTTTCACTATGTATTAGACAAGTGATTGAGAACTAATGCCCAATGTAGGTTTTTATAAGAACAAAAAATAGATAAACCCAATTATATGTCCAAGGAATTAAATACAATATTCTTCAAAGCTTATAATCAAATGTAACTACCGATTTATGATTTTTATTGCACATATTTAATGCGAGATTATGATTAATACATAGAAAACATTTGAATTGGTTATATCACAATCCAAATAACTATATTGAAAATACTTGTACATATTCCATAGTATAAAATACTAGTATAATAAAACCTCTTTAATGAATCATAGGGTTTGGAAGAGACAAAAAAATCAAGACAAACTTATAAAATAATTCTTATAAATTATTATTCACCTTAAAGGAAAAAGCATCCTAATTTTATAATGCAGAGGATACAAGTATATATATCCTGGGATGGGAACACCTCATCCTTAATCAAAATCTAAATTTACATCTCTATTTTAATAAGTGAATATTAAAAATCATGCATACTATGCATGTATACATACCAATATCATCCATTAGCCATAATAATTAAATATAAAATATATGTACTAAAAATAGAATTGAGACTTGAGTATCAATTAAAATCAATAAACATGCAAAAATACATATAAAAAAGTAAGGTGTTGATGTGGTACCACTCAGTGATATAGCTTACATGTCTACTATATTGGCCACTAAAGTTATAATTGTCAATGAATTTGATAGAGACACAAGTGCAATTGTAGTTGAAAGTGTAACAAAAGATTTAGATGTTTTCATAATAATGTAACTTGTAAATTGAGGGTGTGTATTTGGAGGTAACTGATAAACATAAGATGTATTTACCAAAGGATGATTTTATTTAAATGTCTCCAATTTCTTGTAGAAAGCATGACATACTTCAATATCAATCTTGATTATCTAATATTCAATGATAGATATTTTGAAAAAAAAATGGTAGCTTGTCCATCTAATTTTCATGAATAATCATTAAATCCTTTTAATGTATATGTGTTAGCTACCTTATCTTTTACAAAAAAATTTAATTGAATAACTTGTTGATTATTTAAATAAATATTTCCTTCCACTTCTATTCATAAAACTTTAGCACCCACCTAGAATAAACCTTTAAAAAATATTCCTTGGGACAAACTACTCCAATGGTGTATATAAATCTATAACCTTCATATCCTTAAACATTGATACTACAAACTACTCATGACTCATGAATTGCTTAACTAAGGTATACATTTCATTATGCCAATCTTATAAATTTTCTCTTCTCATTGTCACATTGTTTTAGGATAGATTAATAGCAGGGGATGATATCAAACATAGGTGTGCATAGGCCTTATTCTTGCTAACGTGGACTAGAAAATATATCTTGGCATTTACATACTTCACCCTATTATAGTCCTATGTTATATCACCCCATTATAGATATGATTTAACTTTGGCATGCCCTATTCAACTAATAATATTGTATAGTATTATATCTACTCCTTTTAAAATATATATATATATATATATATATATATATATATATATATAGTATCCATAGTAACTTGTGTAATATCTCTTTCTTTCAAACCTTTATTTTTATTAATCATAATTTCTAAACATTTGCTTAAGTACTCTCTTAGTAAATCTCTAAGGATATCATTCATACTCATCTAGATATGTAGGGTAGACCTTCCTCTTATTATTTAGAGAATAAATGTCTTCTCTTTACTTTACTTGAAAATTTTCACATTCCACTAACACAGTATTTCTCTTCACCTTCCTTAATATATTAGTCTTCCTATCAAAATGGAATTCCACTTTGGATGCTTAGTGATAATAAAATCTTGTCTAACTTCTTTCTCTTTTTAATTTTTTTGGATCCATGGAATAACACTTAAAATAGCTCATGATTCTACAAGATATGTATATGTAGAGGTAGAATGAGGGAAATGACTTGGTGGGAGCACTGATGTTGAGGCAAGTTAATCATAGGAGATGTAGCCAATTAATAAAAAAATGGGGCTACCTTTCTCTAAGTATTGACCTTCTCCTATGGAGGTGTCTCAATAATGTACTTAGTCATTTTATGTGTTTGAAATATTTAAATTGTGGAGGACTCTATTTGGGAATCTGAAGACATGGGCACACCTAATAATGTATATGGCCTAAGAGGAGTAAATTGTGTATCCAAAATAGAATTAGACACTAAGCCTTAAAAATGTATTTACTATTTAGGTATAATATAATATGGAATAACTTAACTAATGGAATTATGAGTTATTGGGGTTTAAATCAATATCATAATAATGGTGTAACTCTTAATAAGTTAGATGGTAGTAGATTAAAAAAATGTAATGGGCCCTATGATATAGTTTACCTAATTCATATTGTGAATGGTCAGGGCCTCTTGAGTGGGTTAGGAGAATTAAAAATAAAATAATTTAAAGAATGAGTGGATATTACTATTTTATATGTATAAACTATAATTTAAGGAGGAACCAAATAATCAAAAGTTTGTGTACTTATAATTAATGGCTAGACATTACTTAAAGCAACTATAATAATGGGAATTATTATTATAGTGGTTGCTAATAAATCTTGTGCAATGTTTGATTATATAATAAGTCCCTCTATGTGACTTGTATAAAAAATAGGGGTCTCCTTGGGACTTAACTCCCCTGTCAATTCTTACATAGGGATTGATTTGTTCTCAACCATTATTTTGGTTTATTTCTCTAGAACCTAAGGTGGAGAGATAGGAAGTGTAGTTGATGATGTAAGTTTCTAGCTTGTAACTTCTTGCTTAGATTCTAATTATAATACCATTAACTCTCTTTCCTTATTATCTTTTGATATTAAGTTTATCTTAATATAGATATCCATTTATTGTTCTATGTTTGATTATTTATATAATTTGGCTCCTCCTAGCTTAGTTGCTTCTTATTTAGTTTCCTCATCGTGTTTAGTTTCCTCTTGTTCCTCCTCTTGTTTTACCTTAGAATCCTATAAAAAGGGCCTCTTCCAATAAATAGTTCTTCAATAGGCCTCTCTTCTTCTTATACAACCTTGGGGGATACATGATGGGTCTTAGATTTCCTTTGGTGTGTTTTCAATGGTTGCCTAATAAGAGTAAGGGCTAGCACTGAAGTGGGTGGAATGTAATATGAAAGGGACTCAATGGTGGAAAGTGGAGTGGGAATGGATGTGATCATTGATGGATTCATGGTTTGAAATGATGAAAAGGGAATAATAGGGACTTGTACAATAAAATAGGTAAGAATCACATGTTTTACTATTGTTAAATGTACTAAGGGTATAAATGAAAGTTCTCCTTTTGTCCTAGTGGAAACTATGGATTCCTATACAATAGCTATAAATTAAGGAAAAAAATACTTGGAGGCATAGGGAGACATTGGGAGATATTATATATGTTTTTTGGGTCTATTTCGCAAAATGTTCCTACTCTACACCAATTTCATTTGCCATCTCTACCTCTTGTTGAGAAGGAGGGACATAAACAAGTGTTGAGGTTCATTCTTCACTATCTATCATATTCGCATATTCCTATATGATAGTAGTTTCAAATTGGATCCTTTGAGATAATAGCATGGACATCACAACTTTATGAATATTTATATTAACCTCACTATCATATTCAACATTCATTAATATGGAATCATGACTATACCATTGGTTTTCATAGGAGATATTAACTTTATTCTAATACCTCTTGAGGTGATCATTGACTTTATTCCTAGGATCCTAGTACCTAAATGGTTCCATATTCAAGTCATAATCTGTTCTAATTTTTACCACAAATCTGAGGTGATCTTACTTGGTGTACTATATATAACTAATATTGATAGGGGTTAGATGCAATCTTCCTTGTCTAAAACCCCTTAGTTTAATGTCCATATTATTAGATAATTGTGAATAAATCTAATTTTTATCCACCTTGTCTATAACATTATGTGGTAGACATAAGGGTTATGGCCTAGAACCCTCAATTCTAGTTACAGTGTGGTCTAGGTAATACTAGTAAACAACCATTTTCCCAATACTTCTTTTGATATTTTTTGATAACCTAGGCATAGTATACCCTTAGATGACCCTATACACCATCATATAGTATGTATCTATGAGTCTTTGGATTTGAATCTTGAACTTGTAAAAAATTTAAAATTCATCACAATCCCTATTCTCTAGGTATTCTATGGATGGTTACCAAGGCTCTACATATGATCGGTGTACTATATCAATGATGGCATCTACCAAGTGTGAAATCAAGTAAAAGTTTTCATCTTATAAATTTTTTGGGTTATTGATTTGGTTATTAAATTGGATCTTATTATCTTTCCCAAGACATCTCTTTTATCTAAACAGAAATATTGTCTATCAATGGGACCCATATCTCATGGACATAAGAAATGATTAAATATCCATATAGTCAATTTAATAGGGCAATGTTGATCATTAACCTTGGATTTAAGGTTATTATGGGAATATATGAAATTTGGCCATTGATCATGAAGTTACTTAGGTTGGATTCCCATTACTTCAACTTATCCTTGAATTAATTTGAAAGAAACCATGAATTCACCATAGCTTGACCGTATCTTATTTCAAGAACAAGGAGTGTATGGTATTTATCAAATGCATTCTCACTAATATCGACTACAATGGTTTTGGTAAGCCATAGTGAGATATTTTTACTAAAATTTGCCCATTTGTAAATAAATAAAAAATAAGTTGATGCAAGTCATTATCTCTAGTTTTATGTTTGCATTGTGAAAACCTACCACCTGAATGGCCAAATTTTCATATTTGTATCATTTTTTAATTATATACATTTAGAGGTTTGTTCTATACAACTCTATAACATCTAATTCCATCTATATGGTTGAAAAATGTTTGAATTGGTGTTCTAGTGATGCAATATGAAATAATGTATATATGAACTTAGTAGTATTGTAAATATAATATGTATAAGGAGGAGGAATGCAAAATGATGAAGCCATCATTACCTATGAAATTAATTATTAAGTTTTTTGGAAATAATAAGGGTACTTTAGTCACTAGAGATCTTAAATTCACATAGTTCTCAAAACAACAGTAAGGAAATGTAATCAAACTATGATTTGTAAACATAATATATCACTTATATTTGTTGGCTTACAAAATTGAATGCATTTTATTTATAATTCATTATAATTAATTTCAAAGAATTATTTTACTTCACTACCCACTTGTTCATTCTTCATTATTCATTTGAATTTAGTATTCTTAGCCTTTGGCATGTTTTTATTACCATGTGGCATCTTTGCATTGCCTCTAGGTGTCTCATCATCTAAAATTGATAGATATCCAATTTTTAGGATTCTAGAACTTGATTTTGAAGGTATATGTGTTATCTTAAATTACTAAAGTTCATTAATCTTTGTCTATGTGTTCTTGGGATGATGATACTTAGAAAAATATCAATGATTCACTTACCTAGAATACAAAATTATTTATAGTAATGTGTATACTATAGGTTAGTAGTATTGTGACATGTGGAGTAATCTCACTCCACCAGAGAGGCCAATGAATTCTATATTTTTATCTTCATGTGTTATAGTATGGGTTGGTCATGATGATGACATGTGGATAATCCATAGTACTCTATACTTTTAATATGTATTATTATTTTATAGGTCATGGGTCATTAGGATGATGACATGTGGAAAAAAACATAGTGCTCTAGATAATCTTTAGGTATTGACTATGTACTATGATATTGTGGGTTATGGGTCACTATGATGATCACACATGGATCAATCTTGATACACTAGTGGGTAGTGTAACTTTGAAATTTATGTAAGGACTTGTTAGCTACAGATCATTAAGATTATGACACATGGAGAAATTTGATGCTTCGGATAACTCTCAAAACTTGGTATATGTATAATAGCCAAAGTATCTATGGGACACTAAGATGAAGATGTCTAGCATGATCTAACTTGCTCAAGTTCCTAGATACCTTTTTAGATAACATCTTAAACCTATGGATTGCAGATAAGTGAGATTGTGACACATGGATGACTATCACTTGCTCAAGGTAAAATTAGAATTAATATTTATAGATCATGAGTAAGTTAGAAGAGGATGTATGTTAAGATCTTGTAATGTTGGGGCCAACCCATGTATTTCAACATAGAAATTACTTTGAAAAAGACATTAGATTAGTCAGTTAGTCAAATAATTTAGAATATAAGCTCATTCCACCTAATTATCAATACTAAAATCATAAAATAATTTTAAAATATTTTGTTTGAAAGACATTTAATCCTTTCAATAGTCACATTTCAAAAATTTAAAAGTCAAGGTCCATGATATCCATAACAAAACATCTTCTATCCCAAATTCAACATGATTTAAAATATGTAAATCAATTTTAAATAACCTTAAAATTGTAAAAAGTCTTGTTTATATCTTTTTTTAATGGAATTGAATAGTTATTGGAAAGTTAAAGTCATTTTCATGTGATTCATACCTAAATATGCAATATATAAGATATGACCATGAAAATTTTGAATGCATCTTTGGTCCTCATCTAATTTTTTGAAGGTGGGGTGTGTTTATCAAAATCATACTTTGCATAAAAATCCCCAAAAAAAATTACAAAACATACTTGTTTAAAGAATTCCCCATGACCAAGTTTATTATTAATTATGTCTTCTCCTCTCCACTTTCATTCATTTATTCCTATCCTTATTCTATCCATCCACCAGTTCCATTTAAAATTTCCAACCATCTTTGAGATATAGTTCCAACTTGAAGAACTACCCAATGCTTTGTGGTTGGAACTACCAATTCTAGTTTACTAACAACCACCGAGCCTATCTATGTAAGATTCGAGCTTGTGTATTCTTGTAAGAACAAAAATTACAAAACTAAAATTCCTAAAAATGTCATTGAATGATTTTTAATGGATTTAAATACATTTTATAAACCTTGATAATTTATTAGGTTTACTTCAAAGTCAACTCAATTATAATTCATGCTTTGAATATCACAATAATCATAATATTGTTAAAAAGTAAATGTCCCTAGTGACTTTTTATTAATCATTTCCATTGTTAAAGTCTAATGACTTTCAATTATTATTCCATGGATAAATTATAAATGAATTTAAATTATTATGCCATGGTATAAGTATTTTATACTTATAAAAATGCACTAACACCCTTAGTGTTTAAAATAACAATCTATAATTCCAAGTGACCTTCAATATACTTGGCTATTGAATATTCTTATTCCATAAGATTCTTATTTTGATCTTTTCAAATATAATCCTTTCACACTCTAGGATTAATATGATTTGGAACATTCATTATTTTAATCATGGATCACCTCTTGTTGCTTCAACAATAAAAAACAAGATGAAAAAGATCAAAACACAATGACCACACATAACATATAGTCACCAAAGAGTCAATTACACAATACCAAAGAGTATAAAATAAAATATGGGTTTTTAACATTTGATTCATAAAATATAACTTAGGGTATAGGACCTATGATAGCATTCATAATTTTTTTTTAATCATATACATATATAAGTTGATCACATTACTAAATGATATATTTTGCTTCCCAATCTAGATCATACCAATGGAAATATCTGCATCCATGCAAAATGAAATCAATAGTACAAATACTATAGATTGTAAATAAAATCAAATACAATAACTAAATTATAAGATAAATTAATATGTTTGAAACAACAAAATGTAAAAAATTAAACTGATACAAATGTCACATAATCCAAAAATACATTAAAATAATGCTAAAATAATGATATAAATAATGTGGTTAGGATAATTAAGTCTATTGGAGCTCATAAAAAAATATAAGGTACCAAACCTAATCAATTTTCAACCCCTGATTAGGTGTTCAAGGTTCAAATTGTCATGCTCTAATTATAATCTCATTCATTTTTTTTGATTTGGTCTTGTTGGATTTTATCCAAGTCCCCATAGATTTAATTAGACTTAAAGGTCTTATTATGTATATATAGTTATTGGTTTACAATAGTAGTGATAAGTAGATTTTATCTCTAAGCACATCTTTATGTTCAACAAAAGGTGAGCCTAGTGGTGTGTGGGATTTACTTATTACTTGGGTATTGGCAATTCATAGTAAGCATTATCCATTTTAGTCAAGGTTTTAACCCCGACTAGGTCAATGTGGCCTTTGGGTAGTTACTCATAGTGCTAGTCAAGGAAATATCCATAATTAGGTCAGGGCTTCTACCCTCCTGAGCTTGGATACATTAATCAAATCTATATATTTAATTAGGTCTATGGGTTGTGTAGAACCTTTTACAGTGTTAGTTTTGTTTTGAAACTAGACTAGGTCTATAGACCCCTTGATAAATTTGGTTAGTGTTATTCATATTTT
Organism: Torreya grandis; assembly: GCA_037957365.1. Classification (NCBI taxonomy): domain Eukaryota; kingdom Viridiplantae; phylum Streptophyta; class Pinopsida; order Cupressales; family Taxaceae; genus Torreya; species Torreya grandis. The sequence continues at coordinate 986,168 of JARHVA010004061.1, forward strand.
AAATCTCAATCAAAATGTGAATAGGCTAGGCTAAATATTGATAGACCTACTCAAGGATACCAAGATTTACTAGGTCTTGGGACTACCAATTTTTGAAATATAATTTTATTTAAGTATTGGATTCTCGATCTTGTCTTTATGAGCTATTTAAAAGGTAGTGTAGTTCTAATCAGGAGTATAAATCCTGATTAGAACTAAAAACTTGAAATTTAAAAAAGTGCATTTTTAAAACTTGCATGTGCCTCCAAGAATTAAAAATAGGTTTGAGAGGACACATTTATTTTGAGTTACTTTTTGGTGCATATATTGGGCTTCAAGTGTCTTTTTTTCAAACTACCCACATTGACAACAAGGTCAATCTAGCCTAGACGGTTTTGACTTTTAAATTTTCAAAAAAATTACTTGTGCTAAAATATATTCACATTTTAATATATTTATTTTATCTTCAATCCTTTTAATTTCTAAAATTTAACTAATTTTTATCTTTATATAGTCATAAAGTGCTAATTGGGGAAAAAAGTAGGAAATAAAGTTAAAGGAGAAGTTTTGTAGGGAAACTCATTTCTCTCCATGGACCAAGCTTGCTATATATTTCTAAATGAGAGCCATTCTAATGGTTAGATATTTTTTACTCTTTGGATTGCTATTGAACCAACCATTTCTATAGACCCTTCAAAAACTTTGGTGAGTGTGATTCATGTTTTAAAGCCTAATTAAAATGTGAATAGGATAGGCTAAATCTTTATAGACCTACTCAAGGGTGTTGAGATTAGATAGGTATTTTGACAACCAAAATTTGAAATCTAATGTCTTAAAGGTATTGGGTGCCCAATTTTGTCTATATGACCTATTTAAAAGGCACCATACTTCTAATCAAGAGTTGAAATCTTAATTATAACTAAAAAACTTGAAATTTTGTAAAGTGTATTTTTAAAACTTACATGTGCCTCCAATAATCCAAATTTGATACGAGAGAACATTTTTTAGCTTGAGTTACTTTTTGGTACATATATTAGGCCTCAAGTGTTAGTTTTTCAAACTACCTACATTGACAAAAATCTCAATCTAGTCTAAATGATTTTGTATTTTAATTTTTTTAAAAAACTTGTGCTAGAATATGTTCACATTTGTGTGTGTGTGTGTGTGTGTGTGTGTGTGTGTGTGTGTGTGTGTGTGTGTGTGTGTGTGTGTGTGTGTGTGTGTGTGTGTGTGTGTGTGTGTGTGTGTGTGTGTGTGTGTGTGTGTGTGTGTGTGTGTGTGTTTGTTTGTGTGTGTGTGTGTGTGTGTGTGTGTGTGTGTGTGTGTGTGTGTGTGTGTGTGTGTGTGTGTGTGTGTGTGTGTGTGTGTGTGTGTGTGTGTGTGTGTGTGTGTGTGTGTGTGTGTTTGTGTGTGTGTGTGTGTGTGTGTGTGTGTGTGTGTGTGTGTGTGTGTGTGTGTGTGTGTGTGTGTGTGTGTGTACACATGCACGTGCACGTGTGTGTGTGTGTGTGTTTATATCTTGGATCCTTTTAATTTTAAAATTTTAACTTTTTTTTTGTCTTTTTTATAGGCATAAAGTGTTAATTAGATAGAAGTGGTAGGAAATAAAGTCAAAGGATAAGTTTTATAGGGAAACTCATTTTCCTCCATGGACCAAGCTTTATAAATATTTCCAAATGATAATGATTCCAATGTTTGGATATTTGTTCCTTTGTGGAGAGATATTGAACCAACCATTTATTTTTTTGAATTTATAATGTAATTTGTCCCTCCTCCTTTATCCCTCTATTTTTGTGATGATGAAATTTATGCTTGAATGATTGTAAGAATTCAAACATTGTACTACTCAAGATTTTTTTTATTAATTAAATATATGAAGATTTGGTTTAATTTCTTGTACATGTAAATGGTGTTAGTGATGTTTTTATTCTCACCTTCTTATCCCTCATACTCTTGCGTTATCTTCATTGGTGGTTTTGCACATGTTGGCTCAATGAGAAATTAATTTCATAGACATTTGCAATTAAGATGAATGGATTTGGATGTATTTTGATTTAATTTTACTCTTTTTACCTTATATTTTATTTTTCTTTATCTATCTATTAGCTAGGTGTGGTATGGGATCTGAATGCAATCTATTCTTTGTGATTAACTTGATTTAAAACATCATTTATTTTCATTTATGAATTATTTTATGTATGCAATAAACACTTTTAAATTATTTATCTATTAATTTAATAAAACCCCCTAAATTCCATTTTTTATCATGTGGGGAAATAAAAAATTACATGCTTTTGTTATTTCCTAAAACACACAATGGAAACAAATTTCCTTATAATGACAAAACTGACATTTTCCTCTAATTTATTGAAATAATAAATCAATGTTAAAAATTTTATAACTAACATAGGCATGATATATTAAAATAGTTCTACATAGACCAACTAGATCATCTAGTGTGTTGTGACTTGGTAATAACAAATCTTGGGGAGGCCCTATGGGCCTCCTTTTAGGAGATGTTGGATTAACAACCACCCATGATTGATTTGATGTGTTGAACAAAACTTCAATACATTGGTGTAAGAAGGAAGACCTTATTTTAATTTTATTGAATTCATCATTCATTTTTATATCAAATCCATCCTTTACACTTTATCTTCCATGTCACATGCTTAAAACATATGTTAATAGACTAGCAAAAGGAGGGCCCAAACTAGTATTTAACAAAAGCATTATATTTTGGATTTTAGTGGTGTTTCCTAGAATGTCATTCCAAATATTAAGAACATAAAAAAAATATTTTAACCTATCAATTTATTTTACATGGATTAGTGGAGGTGATTTCCATATGAACATTCTAGGGCCTACTCATGAGTTTCTAAGAATCTTGATAAATTTTACCTGAAATACACACATGGTGGGATTCGAAGTGTTGAGGAGAACATTAAGGAATTCAAGGATTCCATTATTTGAATTCAAATACAACATGAAGATGTTTACTATCATTTATTTCCTTAATATTTTGATGAGGTTTCTTAAGGTTGATACCTTGACCTATCATATGGGTGTATTACCTTATGGATGTCCTTTGAAAACACATTTTAAAACCATTTTAGTGTGCCCATAAAACCTATTTCCATATGATATACATTTTATAAAACTTGTAAGGATATTAATGAATGCATTTGCACATTCATCAGTTGTACAAGAGGCTGAAAGACCCGTTCATTCAAACATAAGTAGTTTCTATTGTGACCTATCTTAAAACATTAGATCCCTTAACTTTAATGATTATCTAGAGGACTCCATCTGATCTCACACTAATTTCATTAAATTACTAAGACACCTACACCATTGAATAAAAATTAAAGCTACATGATTATGGTGTTGTGTCATTTCATTCGTTAGGATAACTAGATGTTTATATCTAAACACCTTCAACCTACCTGGTTACAAGCTAGCCCATGTACCAATTTTGCCTTATAGGAAAGCATCACCTCAATATTTAAACCAACCAAAACTTCTTATGAATAATGAGAAACCTTATAGTAAATTTAATACATGAAGTTATGTTAATCTAAAATTTAATCAACAAGTTGTTTTACATTGTTTTAGTGATCAAGCTATTTTTAGTGTTATTGCTAATCATGTACCATTTATTATAAGTGATACCAAATAAGCAATGCAAGGTTTGACCTATGATAATGCATTCCCAAGATCATAATTTTGTGTCTATATATGTGTAAATGGGATAAATGTTCATTTAGTCTTGTTGATGGAGAATGTTCCATATAATAGGAAAAAATCACTCTTGGAGATTAGTGATGAGGATGAGTTTGATGATGAAATTGTAAAAGTTAGTTTAGGTGAGTTTATGGATGAAGCTTAGATTACCAAGGATATTCATAAAAGAATAGATGAATCAAAAACTACCTATAATTATCTTATAGAAGAATTACAATAATTGGAATAGTTAAATGAAGAATTACATTCTATGCATATGAAACAAAATTATCACACATTATTTTTCCTACATGTAGAAAGTGGATTTAGATAGATCAGTAGATTATTTTTAGTAGTTTAATTCCTATCTCATAATTAGAGATTGATGAAATATAAGAAAATAATGTTGATGTTATTTGTATGCATGAGGAAGATGAATTTAATGAGTTAGAAATGGAGGATATCCCCATCCAAGGAAAATTTAATCTAGTTCTAGCTGGCATAGAACTAAATGGTGCATTTATGAGGATTCTCACCAATGAAGAACAACATTTATACATTAATGATGATAAATGAAAGGAGGATGAAGATGAGGTTCTTAATTATATAGATGAAAGTTTAAATTTTTTGGAGTAGCTTGTAATGTAAAATTACAACATTCTAGTATTTCTTTCAATAGTAGAAGAAATTGAATAATAAATGATCAATCATGAGCATAGTGGACTGAATGAAGAAATGATACCAGTGGAAGTTAGATATAAAAATACCTTGATCTATTGTAATTATCCACATATGTAATATATAAATGATAAAACTAGATGGTCATTAACATGGGAATAATAAATCTCATTCATTCTATATGATGAAAATGACAAGAAGTTTGTTTCCATAACTTTATTATCAAAAATAGAGTAACTAGAAATTGATCCACTAATTGGCTACCATAAAGAACATGCCTTTGGTAGGTGGGTGTTCTAATGTCTTTGGTATATTTTGATACTCACCCCTATCCCTCACCACAATTAACTATATGAGTAGAGGTATTTATCAAACCCTATCCCAAGTTCTTTTTGAAAGTTAAACATAAGTAGAATTTTGAACTTAATGTTCATAATGTATTTATTTTACATGGAAAAATCATAAATAAGAATTTTTGCAATAGTATCCATGAGTGTAAATGGTAAAATTGACATAAATATGGATTTCCATATAGTAGGATCTAGACCAACCTTCTAAAAATCCTAAACATGAATATACTTTGTCTTAGGTGTGTAACTAGTGAGGACATCCTATGGCATGTCCATGGGAGATTCCTCAAACACTACTTCTAGGACTAAATTAACATGAAAGGCTCCTTTAAATATCTTCTCTTTACTTTCTTTATTTTTTTCTCTATCTCATTTCTTGATTTCATTTTTATTTCTTTCTTTCATGTCAATTTGGCCTAATTTTATCTCTTTTTGGTTTGGCCTATCTATTTTTTCCCATGGGCTCCTTGTTTGTCAAAGAATGAGGAAGAATGGTTTTTACATAGGTAAATTGAGTAATGTTCTTGTGCATAATTACTCTGAGTAGTTTGTGTCTTAAGATTATGTTTTTGAATCAGTTTTGATAGCTTAGGTTATTATGTGTGTTTTGTATTTGTTCATTTTTGGGTAAACTATTCAACCTCTAAAGATATTATTTCAAAAACATGACCAAAAATCACATTTTAATGGTTTCTAGGTTTATTTTTATGAACCTACTATGGTTAAAACTTAGAATCAAAAAATATATAGTTATTGTTTTTATTTGTCATGTTGGTCTTGAATTCAAACATGACATAGTAAAAATAAAGAAAGAAAAACAAAATAAAAATCAATTTTTGAAAAACTTAATTTTCAGGTGATTTAATAAATCTCTACCAAGGCTATAGAGCCTAGATGGCACTAGAGAAATGCCTTAAGTGGTATCAAATAAAACTTCATTAGTGATATAGATACCTATCTAGAAGTGGAGCAATGCTAAAGAGAGCATTCTCAAGGTAGGATTAACTAGATTGATGGTTGAATCCATAACAACTAGTCCTTGTAGGTTTTATAAAGTGATAATTAGCTCTGCTACACACACTAGGTAAATGATAATATATAATTTGGTCATGTATCCATTCCTTGATTTTTTATCTCAAATTATTTCATGATTCATGCACTATCTCAACCAAATATTCTAAGTTCATATAAATATATTTATAGTTTCAGAATACTTAAGACTATTTTTTGATAAAGTCATCATTTGTTGTTGCCTACATAATACACCCTATTTCCTATTGAGTTAGGGAACCCATTTTTTAGCCTCCTTCCATGTAATTCTTATACTCATAGATATTTCATCTCATAACTCTCAAGTTTACTTGATGGTTTGTCTCAACTTATATGTTAAATTATGTCCTACAACCAGATCTATTAGAAATATCATGTCCATGTGAGAAAACTTCATATAAAACACTTTGTGTAAAATTGGAGTCTTAAACTCTCAACATACATTTGAAAATAGGCTTGTTTACATATCTTGACCCACTCTATGTGGTCGGTCATTTTTTTTTGGGTTTCAAATCAAATCCTGAATGATATCTAGTTGAGATGACCAAACTCATGTGAGAAAGTTTCATATTTTATATAGATGAATTTTTAAAAAAAACACACCTAATTCCCTACTTAGGTTTGTTCACCACAAAATTTCTATGTTTCTAAATCTAATTAAGTCTACAGTTTACAACCCTTGATTACGTATTCAAGGTTAAAATTATCATGTTATAGTTTTAATAATATTCATTTGCCTAATTTGGTCTTGGTGTATTTTATCTAAGTCTGGTAGACCTCATTAGACTTTAAAGTCTAATTATGTTTAGGGATTTCTTGTTTCTTTATTGTAGTGATAATAATATTTTTATCTCTTATTAAGTATCTTTGTTTAATGAGAAGTGAGTAAAATGGTGTGTGGGCATTACTTCCCATGTAGGTCTTATCAAATCATGGTAAGCATTCTCAATTGTAGTCAGGGTTTTAACCCTAACTAGGTCAGTGTGGCCTTTGGGCAATTGTTCATAGTGATAGTTAGGAAAATATCCCTAACTAGGTTAGGGATTATACCCTCCTAATCTTGGATATGTTAATCAAGCCTATATACTTGATTAGGTATGTAGGGCCCTTGGTTCTTCTTTATGATGTTAGTCAAGGTTTGAAACCTGATTAGGTCTATGGGCCCATCATAGAATTCACTAAGTGTAATTCAAAATTTAATGCCTGATCAAAATGTTAATATGCTAGGCTAAATTTTGATAGACTTATTTAGGGATCCTAAGACCAATTAGGTCTTAGGACCCCCAAAATGTAAATTATAATAACTTTGGGTATTACATGCCTAATTTATTCTATGTGACCTATTTAAAAGGCAACATATTTCTTATCAGGAGTTGAAAGCCCAATTATATCTAAAAACTTGAAATTTCAAGAAGTAATGTTTTTAAAACTTGCATGTACCTCCCAAAATCTTGATTAGGTCTAGGAGGCCATTTTAAACCCAACTTAGTTTTTTATGCATATCTTAGGCCTTAAGTGTTACGTTTTTGAATTATCTATATTGTAGGAAATCGCGTTTCATCCCAGACATTTTTTTATTTTCAATTTTGGGAAAATTTCCATGTGATAAAAGTTCACATTTTATTATACTATTTTGTCTTGGAGACTTTTAATTTCTAATTTTAAATATTTTTTGTCTTTTTACAGTCATAAATTTTTGAATAGATAAAAGTGGTGGGAAATGATTTCAAATGAGAAGTTTTATAGGTAAACTCATTTCCATTCATAGACCAAGATTGCTATATACTTCCAAATAAAAGACATTCTAACAATTGGCTATTTTTTCCTCCTTCAAGAGATATTGAATTACCCATTTATTTTTTTGCATTTGAGGTGTAATTTATCCCTCCTCCCTTGTTCCCTTGTTATGCTAGAAAAATATGTGCTTGAATGATTTTAAACATTAAAACATTGTGACACTCAAGGATATTTTTATTAATTTAATTTATTGGTTTCTTTGTTTGCAAATGTAAAGAACCTTATTGACCCTTAGACTCTTGCATCAACTCCGTTGGTGGTTGTGCACACATTAGCATATGAGAGATTAATTTCATGGATTTTGAAATTAGGATGAATGGATTTAGATACATTTTCATACGAGTTTCCTATCTTTTCCCCTTCTATTTTTTTTCTATCTATCTATTATCTAAATTTAGTGAGATCTAAATGAAATATGTTTGTCATGATTATCTCAATTTCAAGAATCATTTGTTATAATTTATGCATTTGTGTATGTATGGAATAAAAACATTTAAATTATTTATATCCTAATTTAATCAAACCCCATATATGTCTAATTTTACCATTTGAACAAACTTAAAAAATGCATGGATTTATTGTTTCCTAAAATGCATAGTGGAAACCCATCTCCTTGTAATGACAAAAGTGTAATTTTACTCTAATTTTTAAAAAGAATAAAACAATGTTAAAATTTTTAGAACTAACAAATGCCTTTTTTAATGTAACAATTCCATGTAGACTAACTAGGACATCTACTACACCATGACTTAAAATAAATAAATTGGGGAGACCCTATGAGACTCTTTTCAAGAGAGGCTACACAGGTGACCACATAAATTGGTGTGTCAAATAACCCATAAACAAAGATTTTTGTAAATTAGTTTTAAATAATAAATATTATATTATAATTAATCACTTGAATCAACATAAAATTTAGGAATGTTAACCCATTTTAGAGAATGAAGTTTAGTGACATGATTTATTATATATATTGTTAGTTTCTTGTTGCTCATTTTTAACATTAGAATAATGTTCATTATCAGATAATTCTTATTAGTATCTATCATATTTTAAACTAGGAATGACATCCCTAATTTGATTCCTACCTTGATTTTCCATATAAAAAGTTTAAATCAATAATTTTTAGGTTGTTTATTAGACATGAATCCAATTTTGGATTGAGGATTTGAAACCAAAATCTGTGCTCTTTCTTGCATTAGGTGAATACTTTTTTGTAAAAAATTTTCTTAAGTTTTTCATGAAAATATATATTA